>JAODUG010021939.1:0-21180 GCA_027564795.1 Aphredoderus sayanus
AGAGAGAGGGTTTTATATGAAAGCGTGCAGGGTGCAAGTAAATTATTTCCTGAGATTTGCTTTCTTTCATTGCGGTGTACCTATGACATACCTCTGCTAACACATTCCTCTGGAATAAAAAAAATTGTTCTTTCACCCTTGAAAGTGTTTTACCGCCTTTATGGAGCCAGGGGCAGACATGTAAAAATATCATATGACCATATGATGAGGACATAACTGGGAATGCTCAATTCATGGCTATATAAATGCAGCACTGTTGTTTGATATCAGGTTACATTATTATCTTAATGCAGTTACTGTGCTCTTTAAGTGTCTGGTTATGTCTCTCCTGTGTCCTCAGGGGTGAACGCCATGCTGAGGAAGGTAGCTGTGGCTGCTGCCTCCAAGCCCCATGTGGAGATCAGGCAAAATGGAGAGCACTTCTACATCAAAACCTCAACCACAGTTCGCACCACCGAGATCAGTTTTGCCATTGGTCAGGAGTTTAATGAAGAGACAGTGGATGGCAGGAAGTGTAAGGTAATTATTTCTGCAAACACTTCATCAGTGATCTGTTGTTTTCACTTCTCACTGCAACATGCTTTTTCTGGCGTTTGAGTCCCTCTTTTCTGTATGCAGAGCTTGGCCACATGGGAGACAGAGAATAAGATGTCCTGCAGACAAACCCTTCTAAATGGGAATGGCCCAAAAACCTGGTGGAGCCGAGAACTCAAGGGGGATGAACTCACACTGGTGAGGATAACTCTTCTGGACTTGCTTAGTGTAATTAATAGACAAAGAAGACAGAGACTGAAGGCAATAGGACATTGGAAGGAAGCATTTTCTTTTAACAGATGTCTGAATAAATAAAAAAAAAGCCTGGTTGCTCTAAAAAGCTTTCAATTTGTGGTATAACATACACTTGACAGTCAGTCCTAGCAGTAGACCTACCATTTTCATCTGAATGCCTATTAGTAGAGCAGATGTTTGAACTATTTCCAATGTGAAATGCTTTGTCAAATCTGGAGGTCCGTGTGTTTTACCTCATAGGCTGGTGCTAGCCTCCTACATGGAGCAAGGGCAGCCAAATACTTTCTGTAGTTTATTTTAAATACGTAAGTAAAAATACTTAAACAGTGGTATCTTACAGTGGAAATCCTACTTGCTCTGAAGGTCTGTTATCATTTGCTGCACCACCTCTTAAATGTCTCTACAGGGACCCTTCTATAATAGTCCAAGGAATGTTTGATATGAGCTGATTTTACACGCCCATACGTTTTCAGCAATTGATGCTCTTACATCCATCAAAAACACTTTGCCAGTTAAATGTTATTTATCATACCAAGACCATGTGTTTTTCTCTAAGCATCTGGGTGTGTTTAGTTTTATAGGCCAGATGGACAACAAAAACTGGGTCCAATAACTGTCTGAATGTGGTGGGGATGGCCGCTTTACTGTGTCTGTTAGTCAGACCTCAGTGGAAAACTAATCAAGGAAACATTGTGAAGGGCTGTTGCTTTTGGATTGGATGGAGACTCATAACAGGGAAACAAAAAGTTGAACAAACATAAAATCTGTTTTTTTTTCAAGGGAAAGGGCGTATGCATCTGTCCACTGGAGTGATAGAAGGAAACATGAGAGCCCTGAGAAGTTATGTCATTGAAAATTGTATATTTTTCCAGGATCATGCATTTTCACTGATACCAGTGAGAAGGGAATGTTCAGATGTCCCTGCTTTTCTGGAATTCAAACATAATTCTAGACATAATTCCACAATTGTGGAATTTTTTATTCCAATCACATTTACTAGATAAATGAAACTGATAATTAGGTGATTTGTGGCTTTGATGTTATGGAGTACCCATGGTCAAGTCAATGAGACTTTACAATCCTCATTGAGACATGGTCAAAGTCTCCACTATGCAAACTAATTTAATAAATTATTGCTAGAAGCAATCAATACTAAATATTAACAAGTGCTTATTAAAATAAAGTGATGATCTCAGAGAAGAAAGGCATAGAAGATAAAGGACAATCATAGAGAACGTATGTTAGTTGATCAGTAGTGAAATCAAAATGTTTATTTTACATGAGCCAAAATGCTATTTGACATTTTTAATGAAGAAATTAAAATGAAACAGTTCAAATTCATTTTCAAAAAATAATTTTAAAAGAATGTCACTCCTGCAATTCCTGCAAAGCCCTCAAACAAATCATGCTTAAAACCTTTAGTCTTGTAAGCCTCTGTTCATAAAATAATCTGAATGCACCCATGTGAAAACATTATGTATACATTTTAACTTACCTCACATTAGAATCAAGCCTTCAAGGAAAAACTAACTGATTCAGAGAAGACAACATGTCCCTTCTGGCCTAAGTCAGTAGGCTGCAGGCTTTAATGGTCCTCATTCATCAGAAAGGCCAATGGACCTTGATGATCCAATTAATGTCTCCCTTGGTATCGCACCACACCACAGATGGAGCCATCTTAGCTGCATGTTATTTTAGCAAAAGCCTTTTTGTCTGTCGTCACTCCCTCTCTGACTTGGAAAGATTTGAAAGTAATATTCCAAGATTCTTAAAATGACAGCTTTTTTAAATTATTATTTAAACCCAATAGAAAGTGGATATATGTATAAGTGCTGCTTATGGTTACTTTCTCCAATTGCTTATTTTCCACCAATTTATAAGTGGTGATACACAATATAGTTAAATCAGAATAAATTATTATATGTCCCCTGATTCTAACACGCAAGGCTAATGATTTAGAGGCAGGGCTGCAGAAAGGCAAGACAGACTTAGATTGCTTAATGAATATTTGTATGTTTGTTTCAGACTTTTGGAGCAGATGATGTGGTGTGCACACGAATCTACGTACGAGCGTAATAATCACAACACGGCTGACAATCAATACACCTTTTAGAGGAATACTGAACCATAAACATCTGTTTTGACAATACCAGAGCTTTGTGTCTATTTAAGATGCATATTACATCTCATTTTTGTATTTAATTTACATTGCTGTGGAAATAAATCAGTGCTTTTGAAATCATGTCATGTTATTCATCACCATCAATACACCATGGCAGTGAAAAAGAACAATGGTGAACAGTTGCATATGTATATTTAAAGTTGACTTTAATAGCAAACACTGTACTACACTCAGGTACAACATCATACACTTTAAAAGAAGGTGTGGCAACGAGTAGAAATGGGGTAGAAATGCAGTCTCCATGTAGTACTACTATTCTTATGGTAAATATAAAAATAATTTCTCAAGTTACAAACTGTCCCAAGATTGTCTAAAGCTAGTTACATTATGGACAGACTTCTAACTATTTGTGTTGTAGGATAGTGTTGCCATGTTTACTACAACATTTCTGATTTGAGTTATATGCACTGGAGGATTAGGCTTGAGTGTGAGTTTCTATTCACAATATGGGCGGTGTATTTATGGGCATTACACAGCAAATTGAAATTATGGTATCATCTGCATGTTTCAGTGCCAGTGGTCACAAACAGACATGACATGCCATTAAGAGACTTGTCTATGCTTGTTTTCCTTCCTAACTAAAACATTACAACAGCTAATTCCACAAATTACTGACACATTGAGAACACAGGCAGAGTTAGTGTACCACCATGTGGTTGAAAGGAAATATGTTCTTGGATCTTCAGTGGTGTGAAGTTACCCTCCCTCCATTCCTATAAGTATATAATGTACTGTAAGTTTAAGGACTACAGCAATGAGAAAGCCTTACTAAAATTCTAATGGGAAAACAACTTCCACAAATTGGACTTCAGATAACAAATACACAAGAAGAGAACCATGGAATACTGCAGTTAATATTATTGCTTGCTTGTTTTCTTAATGATAAAATTGTACAGTTACATAACTGACATTAACATACTGCCCTACTTCACATCTGGACTTCATAGATCCCCATTTGGGATGTAAAAGAAAAACAAAAACAAACCACGCACACAAAAAAAACACAACACAAATGTCAATACATTGTGTGACCATAATGACTAGTTTTAATCACCAGCCGGTATATTTCAAGAATATAAACGTGGTAAAGAAGTCAAAATGTACTGTATACCAAATTAGAAATTGATTGTACTGGTCAAATTCCAGTACTATGAAACAGACATGCTTTGAAAAGCATTAATTGTTGCTTGGCTACATTCAAACTTTATAAAACCAAGTTATTACACTGAGGCCAAAGATTGAAGTGTGAAAGTAGACATAGAGGAGGCTGCCTTAAAACATGTATAAAATATCACCTTCAAGATAAAGAATAACTCCTAAACAAATACATTAAGGACAACATATGAAAAGAGGTCTCAAATAAACATCCTTTGGTTAACACCTTATTTTAAAAAAATAAACCAAAAAAAAAAAAAAAAAAAAGAATTCTCAGAAACCTACACCTAAGGATTTATACTAAGTGAACACGACACACCAATGAACATCTGAATAAAAAAGACTATATAAAGATATTTACATAAGTGTTTGAGCTGTCATTGTTTCTTTGACAAATAGCTACTCAGTAATTGCCAGAAATTTTGAATAAGTGAACTTTGTCTTTATCACGAACACAAGAACACATTCATACTTTTTTACAGTTGGAAGCTAAAATTAGCTTAATGTCCTTGTACATTTCTTTTAAAGATTGTGGAGCTTTTATTTATTTTTTAGTTAATCCTGTTATTAGTGATCCTCAATACCATATGATTTGTCAGAGTGAACATTAATTTCATGAAATGCTTAAATAGGACTTTTCGTCATACCTTCACACTATTAACAGGACAAAGCCACATTCCTGTGTGATATTCTCCATGTGCCTAAGTATGGCTAACTGTGTATTATGCTCGAGTAAATATCAGAATCTAGGACCATTAAGATGTGGGGTTTCCCCCCCAACCGACATACCATACACTGGTCTCCATTTATATGCCGTGTACGTATGAAATGTATATTGTCTGGCTGCATAAAACCTTGCACACAGTGAACAGGAGATTTTCCGATAACTGACATCCACACAAAACGTTTGGCAACGCGGTCCAGCAATGGCAGCTTGAAAACAAAATAACACTACGAGTGAGTTCTTGGTGCTGGAGGTTATGGTGTTCCATATGTCACACGGTACTTGTTGACGCTGATGTAATGCAGGACCTTGGGCGTGCATGCGGTTGTGCACGGCAACAGGCCTTCTCTGCCTTCTCCCATCAGCCACTTGCGGTTGTCGCTGGCCATGTCAGCGGTGACATGCTCCTTGGCCCACTTGCTCAGCCAGGCCTGGAAGCGTCTGTGCAGGCGAGTGTGGACCTTCTTGTGGGACTACAAGAGACAACATGCCAGGGGAGTGAGCCAAGTTCAAAATACAGGACAAGATCTCTAGAAAACGTTGACATCCATTCAATCTTCATTTTAAAACAACTCTTCCAATATCAAGGCAGTATTATGGAAAATATATTGACATTTATTTCCAAATTGTCCAATGTTAAAACAGGGACCATACAATATGTAACCTAATGCAAGCCATGTTACTTTTGAAAACATTTGTAAAACAATGTTCAAGCTAAAAACAGACAATAATATTTCAACCCCAACTCTGGCTCAGGAGGATACATCTAATGAAAGACATGTATACACACACAGACTGAAAATGACCTGTGCCTACCTGGTGAGCTCGTGTCAGTGCAGTGTGCCTGTACATGTAGTCCTCAGATTTGCAAACGTATACCATCTTGTATGAGTTGAGTTTGAACATGCACTCCATCTTTAACTGGCTACCGTCGCCGTGTGACTGATCAGAGTGCCCCTTGGTCAACCTCTCCTGTTGGAGCCGCTCCAGTCCTCTCTGCCACTTCCGGATCTTCCTCAAGTTCCTGCAGGCCAGAACAGACAGAAGGACCATAAGCATACTGCAGTTCCCCAAAAAGAAACAGCTTCTGCCCATTACCCCGACGTTGCCATGACGACGGTAAGAAGCACTGTTCAGCGCTTCCAATTGTCACATTTAACATTATACAAATCTTATTATTTTTATTGATTTAATTAGAAATACAACTAAACTCATAATGACCGTAATGGCAGTTACCCATGAACAAGCTGATTTGACATTAATACAATTGTTGTACAATTTGAGAGGACTGTCCCTTTAAAACAAAGTTTTGAAACCCATGCAGAGCAACTCACCGCGTAACAGAATTAGTTAGGGAGTCAAGTCATTCGTGGGAAATATGGATCTATAAGGAGCAGCAGAAGTCATATTTCTGTACAGTGCACTTCCGTTTCACATCCAGGTAGTGATTTTAAAGTTGCGTTATACATACTTAGAATTTTGATTCTGTGTTCAGATTTTGTGCAGGCATAAAAAAATAATAAAAAATAATAAAAAAATAAAAAAATAAATGCAGTTATTCACCCCGCTGGTATTAAAGTTTTAAATGTGTACTTACCACTGAGGGTACAGGTGAGCGAGGGCTGAAACCATTAAGCATATTTTTTTTTGCATTCAGGGCTACACTTAAATGACATAACAATAAGGCCAATTTCATAAAAAAAGAAAAAAGAAAAAAAAGTGAGACACTTCTATAGCTGCCAGATATGAGTTAAAAATAGTTTGATGTGCACACACTTTAACTGACAATGCAGTGTTGTGACCATGCGATGAGGACCAAATGGAACTGCAAGACAAGACTGCAAGGGTTTGAAATCTTTGGAATTGATTTTAATGGAGAAGGGTCAAGTGTATTGACTTTTAGTGCTGCTGACCACTCATAGATATTATGACAAAACAAAAAAGGGGTATAGGTGAGCCCACTGATAAAATCATAGTTTCATAAAATACCAGATTTATGCAATGGGTTAAATTTGAGAAATAAACTTGATGCCTTTTCTATTTTAAATAAAAGGTCTTGAAATGTTTATGGAAATGGACAGCCATCTCAAAAACAAAGTTTAAAAAGCAACCAAAGACAGACAGGCTTACATATGCAACATCTTTGGCTTTAGGACAAAACAGCCTCCCATGCAATGTTCTGAGGTGTCGGTAAATAAGTACACCAACATGTGAAAACACTTCAGACCATCATTTTATTTACAAGCCCCACTTTACTGTACAAGTGTTGCAGTTAATGTGCTTGACCAGGATTCTGCACTCGTCCTGTAAACCTGTGGAAAAAACCTCGCCCACAACAAAAAAGTTGTGACGGGAGTGCACTGTATCCATTGCAAACGATTGCACACATAATACTGAGTATATGAAACAAATGACATTTCAACATTTACATTTGTCTGAATAACGATTAAATACATACAGGTCATATCAACACAATCACAAACACAGAGCATGATAAGGTAGAAAAGAAAAATGAGTATAATCCATGAACAATTTCACCCTTGGCTGCAAGACAAGAGCCCAGGCCTCTCTCTGTCTCACATCAGTCACAGTAGAAAAACGACCCGTTTCAGTGTGACATAAAGACAAACAAAAAAAGAAAAAGGTCAAACCCATTTGTTTTTCTTTTAGCAAGGGTACTGAAACATTACATTTCCTCTTTAGCTGGACAATGAAAAACATTTGTAATGCAACACATTGTGAAAAATCTAACCCAAAGATCCAATACCTATCTGACAAGCATAATTAAGCTTACACTATTAAAAAAAAAACACAACCTTTATATTCATAAATAAGTCCCCTTAAAAATAAACATAATCTACACAAACTCATTTAAAAAGATGGCTGTACAAAGTGCATTCTTCCTATGAGGCAGAGGTAAACCCAAAAAAAGAAGCTCCGTGTTCACAGCCAATGAGATTGCTTCCAGACAGAAGGGCAGTCAGACACTGCAAGCGCTTACCTTAACTCTGAAGTTATTCATGTAAAATACCATACCAAACCCTTGCCATATTGGTGTCTGTCCATTGCTCTAGCCTATAATGTGTGTGATTACAAAGGGCCTCCCAAGTTGGGATTGTGCAATAGTGCCACTGGATTTAGCTCTAAAAAGGAGCTATATGTGGCAGCTGGTTTGGCTTGTCAACAGTGGAATGGCTGGCATGCCGACTAGAGCCATAGGAAGATGCTTATGGTGTGCAGACAAGAGGGACACACAGCTGGAACCTCACCTGGGGAGGAACACAGGCTTCTGGGCCAGGTGTTCACGCAGCTCTGGGGATGTTGAATCTGAATTGAGGTATCTGCCTATGTACTCTGACCACCTCTGTGGGCAGAAGAAAAACAATACAATTGTTAAACCCCTAGGTTTAACCCTAAGACAATGTTTTTTAGTTCCTGCTCTAATTCAGCAGCATGTTGTGCTGAATAGCTTTTACTTTGTAGCTGTATGGCACTATGACAAACGTCTACATAATGTAGATGATTTTCCCATTCAACAGTCAAATGGCCTTCCTATTAGACAAGCAAGGCATGTGCCTGAGCCAATCAATAAATGCAGTCTAATAGAACAGAACAAGAGGCAAATATGAAGAAAGTACCATACTATTTGTTAGTAGTGTTTGTTCTTAAATTGTGACCTAAATTAAGATAAAATAAATTGAGACTCATGTTGAATTGAGAAATGTGTGTAGTATTACAATAATATGGAAACCGTGTTAACTGAAATAACAAGTGAGCAGAATTATAACATAAAAGTAGTATCTGCACTGAAACCAAAATATATTAATTCATTCACACAGCCCTACCTCAGCATCAGCTGGCTCGTCAGAGTTCTCCTCCTCTGTGTCCAGAAGCTCCAACGACAGGCTAATGTTTCCTCTGCTTTTCACGAACATTAGCTGGGTGGAGGAACACATTAGATCTTGATGAACACATGATCAAATACTTGATAGTGGCAGTTCATCTTTGCCAGCTATTAAATTCAATATACCAAAAATGAGTGGAAGTTAGTGAAAATGGGCAGCACCGTGACCACACACATGATCCTACATGCAAATGTACAACTTCAGGTGCCTATGTCACCTTGAAGCAGTTCTCTTCTGATACAAGCTGCTCTGCCTTGCGCTGGTAGGCTCCTTCTGCAGTGGCCCTGGACACCTGGGTGGACAGTGGGCCCCCAGTGGCCTTGTTGGCACTTTCACTCAGGTACAAGTCCATCACACGAACACACAGGTCATCACTCACGATGTGCTGCAGCTGGAACACAACATTTGTTCGTCATTGACTATAGATTACTAGGTATGTTGCACTGTCAGGATATGGTGCAGGATGTGACGCACAGTAACACACAGCTCGGCAGTATTGTACAGGAAGTACCCTTATTTATTGGACTTTATGACAACATAAAACTATATCTAAACCTAACCTAAACAGAAGAAATAACTATACCGACCTGTCGAACTATGCTCTGGATGAGTTTGTCCATGGTGAAGGCAATGTAGGCATGGATGCTAAACATCTCCCTCAGGGAGTCCTCGTACTGAACTGGCTCAATGATCCCATCCAGAAGGTTCCGCACCATATCCAGGAAGGCAAAGTAGTAGTCCTGCACCTCGACATCCACTGCAAGGCAAAAGAAAAACTAAAAACACCGAAAACACTAAGCAACCTTCGACTAGACGCAATTCTGTCCAGCTTGGTGCATTTCATAGGTAGCCACACCCCCAAGAGTTTCCCGGCAGGTGCGTCAAGACTCACATGGCTCCTTTATTCTCAGCTGGACGGCTGGAGTCTGACCCTTCTCTTGCTTCAGCTTTAAGAGCTCCCGCTCCACCTTCCAGTCTTTGCCGTCCTCCTCGATCAGCCTCTCCGCCTGCCGGTAGATGCGCAGCAGCCTGGAGCACAGCAGGTGGTGCAGCCGGAGCAGCACATACCAGTTGTTGTTGACGTAGAACAGGTTGTAGGTGTCGTCCACCTTTGGCGCCCCGCCGCTGCTGTAAAGCATCCTGGCCTTGACCAAGCGCCCGCCCGCCAGACCGTTGGGCTTCCTGCCGCCCTCCCGCTCCGCCTGCCCGCCTTCCTCCTCGTCCTCGTCCTCCTCGTCCTCCTCCTCGTCCTCCTCCGCCTCCTCCTCGTCCTGCTCCTCCACGTCGGCGTGCAGGCTGGGCAGAGCAAACAGCATGTCGGGGAGCACCTGGTTGATGACCCGCCTGATCTTGTACTTGTCCTCCTTCTGGATGCCCGCGTGTCTCTTGACGTGGTGCAGGATCAGGCCCGCCGCGTCCTCCACCAGCACGCTGTCCTCGTACAGCAGGGTCATGTGCGGACCGGCGGGGGTGGCGGCGGCGCCGGTGTCCTCCGACGCCCGCTCCTGGCGCTAGGGGGAGGAGATAAAACAATTAGCTGTAATGAACTTACTGGGGTCCCCGCCACAACCCCCCCGTGTTAGCTTGCGCATTAGCCTGCGTATTAGCTGGTGCATTAGCTTGCCTCATCATACAGTGTCTCAATTTCGTTGAGCAGGTTCTTGGAGCGAAACACTTTTGTGTCGTTCTGCTTGAAGGTGATGCCTTGGTGGTCAAGTGACTTCAGGTAGTACTTCTCATTCTGCTCCCTCCAGATCTTGTTAAAACCTCTCTGGGCTTCTCTCCATTCCTCCTCTTTCATTTTTAACCTGAAAAAATAAAGAAGTCACAATAAATAAAAAAAATAATAAAAAAAAATATATATATATTTTTCCAGACTTCTTGTAAGATAATTGCGTTGGCGTCTGTCACTCAGCATTGCCATAGCAACACGACCGGCTAGGACCCACACTGACCTCTTGAGCACGATGGGGACACACACCGCTGGGTTTCTCTTGATGCCGTCGATGATGTCGAGGGCCTTGTCCCCGTATATCCTCTGGATGGCCTTGCGGTGCAGCACCTCCGAGCAGCCGCCCAGCGTGTTGTCCAGCCTGAAGCGCAGCTGCTCCTCGGCGGACATGCGCGACACCCTGCGCTGCACGGCCTCCAGGGCTCGTATTGTGGCCAGGTTGGTCTCCAAGATCACATCCAGCTACACATACAGCCACATTGGAATGCAAAGTGATTACCACTAATGTATAGAATACATTGGAACCTGTTAACAGCCTCTCGTCTTTAAACCATAAAGGTCTTGTCTAGGGTTGATGGAGAACGCTCAGCCTCACCTCAAAGCGCTCGTCTTCGCATCGGTAAATGTGCTCTTCATACTGGGTTTTCTTTGAGCTGACAAATGTTGAATCCTCTGACCATGACGGGAATGACACCCAGGTGTCATTCAGTACCTGCAATTGTTAATGAGCTTAGAAGAAGTCATACACACCTCCATTGGCTCCATTGGTGGCTAAGGAAGGAGCTACTCAGACTAACCTCTCTGCAGAGTGGGCTCCTCCCTGTGCATTTGGGCTGCTGATAACTCTTAGGCAGTGCTCTATAGCTGGACCCAAGCCTCTTGCAGGAAGCATAGTCAATCTCCATGGCGATGCCCTCAGTGGCCCGCTCTTTGGGAAAACTCTCCACGTGGCTGGACTCTCTGTATCCAAGGAAGTTCTTGAACCAAGTGAAGAGCTCTGGGAATTTTCTGTCAATCATATCCCAAAATGTACATTACTCATATTATAGACATTGTTCATTCATATCTATCATAAACTGATACAATAATTCTAAACGGACAATTAACATCTACAAATAATATAATTTAAAAGGGTTCTTCAGAAGTTACAATACACTGCATGAGACCTTACCCAAGGAATGGAATGACCAACTGCACCAACTCTGCTCGTGAAATCACCTCCTGGTTGAATATGAGTAGGCAGCGCAGGAAGTTGTCATATGCCTCAGAGCTACGGAGGGCTTTCTTCACCTGTTACAAACCAAGGAAAAAAAATGCTACAGCTTGATACATTCTCTATTGTTTAAATAGGCTTGGGACGATACACATCAGTGACTCCAACATGGGCCTGTTTATATAAAAAAAAACATGTCCAACTGTTATCTGCTCCTAAAAAGGAATGTGTACTCTGAATAAAAGACTACACATTTGATCAACTGAATCATTATTTGTATTCTTTGTCACTTTTAAAAATACAATTAAAACACACCATACCTTTTCAAAAAACAAAGTTTCAGTGCCAGTGCTGTGTTTGCTGGCTTCCATGGCATGGTCCTTCCCAATCAACTTCGGTTTCTTCTGTGATACAACAATAATTTACAAATAAAAAAAGTTAGTGTCATCTGGAACTCATGGAAAAAAACTAGCATAAAAAAGGAAGCTATAAAAATGAATTGCACTGAAAATATGAGTGAAACTAACACTTGTGAGGTAAAATGATTCAGTGCTCATTGCCAGTGTGGCACAAAGTAAACTACTAACTGACTATTAAAAAGGTATCTTGTAGCAATTACAATATAAACTGGTCTCTACCTTGATAGGTGGTGTGGTTCCCACTCCAGGAGGCCTTCTGATGGGCAGGCCATTCTGGTTGAGCCTCTGCTTGCTGTTTAGCAAAGGTCTCTTTACAGTGCCACCATGATCATTACGAACTGACTCAGCCCTGTCGGCAGTAGTCTTACTTAGCAGCTGAGGACAGAGTAACACAAGTGCAACCATGTCAGTTAATACAGTTTATTTTTCAATAGGCTGCATCTTCACAAAACGTTCACTGGTAACTTACTGCTGAGCTGTTTGCATCTGGTAAGAACTGACCAAACTCTGACAGTAGGTCTTCCTGGTTCTTGAACAGCCTTGCCACCTGAGCATAGACCTCCTGTTCTGTCAGGGCAGGGGTGTAGTTCCCACCTGCCTCTTTAGCATTTCGTTGCTCCTTCTGGAAAGATGAAAATGCAGTGAACACCAAGTGTATCCCACTTTTGCACCACCAGTTTAATGAATAGCTCAATGTTAATATAAAAATAAATAATAAACAGGGATGTGACATACAATCCAATCATTTGTCAATTTCTCCCTCACCTGGTAGGTGTGCAGGATCTCCAGGAAGTCTTTATAGATGTCAGGCTGGCCCTGGAAGCGGTTCTTGATCTTGTTGACGTAGTTGATGGCATGGTTGAACTCCACAGGCTGGTTGTTCTGCAGGGGTGGGGGTGCACCGGTGGGTGTGCTGCTGGCCGGAGTGTGGGGCTGGCCTGAAGGAGAGCGGGGCGATGCGTATGATGGGATGGACGGGTTGGGCTGGCTGGTTGGGGTGAGGGCTGGAGACTGGGTTGGCTGCTGGAGGGAAAAGGATAGCATGGTGAAGTGTCCTGTACATCTGGTGATGAGGACAGGTCCATTCACTATGAAACACACACGGCACACTAGTATCTCCTAGTCAGACCCACAAAGCTGTTGCTAATGCTGCATTCATGAGTGCAGATATACAGTAGGAAAGTTCTTGAATTAGTGTGCATCTGTTAAATCTTTGTCCGACACAATAAAGCATGCGTTTCATTTTATTTTCAGGTACAAATCACAGATCTGACTGAAACATACATGGGATGAAGAAATAAATACATTTTAACATGTGCATTACGGAATGGCGGAGAATGAACATTACGCTTTTATTTTAGTTTACTTCAACGAAAACACTTGAAAATAATTCCGATTTTACCAAGGGGGAATTAGGCACTTCCAACAAGCACATAACTAGCTGCAACTGGGTCTTAGAAAAAGTATGCTTTGTAATATTTGGTTAACCCATTGCACTATTAGATAATATAGTCATTGAATGATATACCTTGCATGTCTTTGCTGGTGTGGGCAAGGTGGGTAAAGCTGGGGCGCTGGTTGTGTGTGGCCCACTGGGCTGCACACTCTGGGGCTGGTGGTGGCTGGCAGGCTGGCTGGGTGCTCCACTCACAGGGATGTTCTGGACGGAGATCCCATGGGGGGTTATGTAGTGAATCTGCCCCGGTGTTGTCACGTTTACCAGGTCGTTGGTCTGCACCTCAATCTTATAGCCGGGGGGCAGGAAAGTGTTAAAGCCCATAATGAGGTCTGGGTGGCCCTTGAAGAGCTGGGACACACGGCTGATCACTCCAGGGGTGTCAATGCTGTGGTGAGAGAAGCCCCGTCAATGCACATGACAGCAGTCAGTAGATATTGAGGTGTACATTATGAATGGTTGATGTACTACACTCCACACATGATTGATTCCCCATGTTAATACAATGTACATATTGTAAGTTGCCTGCCTTGGATAATAGTGTCTGCTAAATGCTGTAAATGTAAACTTCACTCTGGATTGGGGACAAACTGATGCTTAAATATTGGAACTGACCTTTGGGATTTGAACTCTTTCATTATGTCTAGAAAATCATTATAAACTTGAGGCTGGTTTCCAAATTGCAACTTCACTTGATCCAAATAGGACAAGGCATCTTCAACCTACATAGAAACATTTGGTGAAATGGTTGTTGATTAGAACAAGGTGCACATATTATTATTATATTCTTTTTCTGTCAAAATAAATAGGCTTTAATTTTTTGGGTGATACTATACACATACAGTGGTTAACATTCCAGACTCTTTTAGTTCTGGTAAATTAGCATGTCAAACCTTCAGTCGCTGGAACTGCTGCTGTCCTTGGGTTGAAGCCATGGCTGTAGGGGGATGAATGTGACTCTGGACCACTGCCGGTCCTTGTGACTGAATAACTGGGCTGTGGGAGTGAGGCCCAACATGAGCTGCAGCACTATTATGCCCAAGCCCCCCAGAGCTTTGAGGCATTGTAGGAATCTATAGGAGAAAACATATAGACAGTATGTATAGTATAATTGTGCATACATTTTAAGTATGAAGTCTGTTGATTAAGAGAAGTAAATTGCACAAAGTACAGGCACATGCCTCATAAGTCACTGTGTGGTAACAGGACCTGTCCTTTCACCTATCTGCATCCAGTTACTGTATTTCATTGATAAATGGCTAAATAAGCACATAGTTGATGGACACAAGTGCAATAATAACGACTTACCTGGTAACCTTGTGGGATGGAATACTGAATGCCAGTAGAGGGTTGCATGCTGTCTGCAACTTCCTCCAACACAGTAGGCACTGGGGCTAGAACTCGGTGCTGGTAGCTATCTGCAGTAACTGGAACTGGGAGACGTCTTGCTTGATGTTGCTGAGGTGCAAATATTTGTTCCTGGTCCTCCACACGCCTCTTCATTGTATATTCATACTAAAAACGGCTAAAGAGAAGACAAGCACAATTGTAAAAAGAAGAACTCTAAGATGAGACTATTACATTAACATGACATTATGAGAATTATCCTTTACAACTCGTTTAAAAACGTTTTACTGTATGAAACATGTTCGGTCCATATAGTATGTGAGGAGCTCAATGGACAAGTGCTATTTTGAATAGAAACACTATTCAAACACCATGACACTGGTCATACCATTTCACACAAAAAACCCGCATCTGACAGTTTTTGATTTTGAGTGCGAGAACACTCTGGGCTGTCACCAGCAAATATGTATTAATACACATATCCTTCAATGTTTCCACGTTTGATAAACTGGATAAATTTGTAATATATCCAAGACAAGTAACTCGTTAAAAGAGCTTTATGCGTACAACCGTTTCATTAAAAAATTTCTTTTTACAAACAATGTAGTTTATAACTATAGTGTCAGCCATCATAGTGAACGCTTAACATCTGTAAACCCCCCACCCCATACACACTGTCAAAATAAAATATACTGTTGTTGATGAAAACGTAAAATATTCAAATAAAACGCAACTTGTAAGCAATAAAGTATTACCATCGCAAACCCATTCGTTCTGTGAGCCAACTATAAAATTATATGGTCCGCTGACATCATCTGGTTTCGTCCGCGTCCGAAGTGCCAAAAGGTTGAAGCGATCGGTTAGCGGCTACAGTATAGTAGCGACGACCAACAGACGTGGCTTATGTTACTAACAGCATTATAAACCGCTAACACATCGCCACTTACACACATGTTCTCATAAGAAACACTGTCTGATACAGAGTCCGACTCAGACAAGGGGTTACACACACCATACTGCATTCTCACCGCTGACATGTACAGCTATAGTTGATGTTCTACAGAAGAGCCGTGTACAGTAGCTAATGCTAGCTACAGTACCATAGCGTTTCATTAAAACATGTGTACCTTTATCGCCAGAGTAAGGCTGTAGTTAAATATTGTTGCCAGTGCTCTATCGTAAAATACATTTTATTCCGTTACAAACAATACTTTGCGAGATGTGGCGATGTATACTGCTAGCCAATATAACTTCAAGTTAACGATTACTACCTGGCAGATTGTGGTAGCACTAGCGACAAAGCTAATCGTGATCACAGTCGTTAGCTGCATAGCCTCAGTGGGGAAAACTAGCTTGAGTAACTTAGTGACGTTACAAGATAAATTAGCTAGCATTAATATTTCAACGATTATTTATCTGCTGTCAAGATATTTGGTAGTCGCGGAAAGTGTTATCTTGCAAGTTATATTTGATCGACAAGGTTATATGCAGCTAAAAGCTTTATGCTAGCTATTAATAGTTAACTTACCTCGCAGGACTGCGAGCAGCAACTTGCCACACCAAATAGATGAAGCCGAGACCAATAAACTGATTTTATAAACCTTGTGACTACATCAGATCATACAGGTAAATGTGAAGAGTAAAACAGAAATGTCAGAAATGAATTGCCTGGACTAGCTTAGTCGCTAACAACACAATCCGAAACGATGCTCCTTGAACATAGAGGCGTGGCTTTGATGAAGGCGGGCTAGTCTTACAATCTGAAATACGATTGGTCAATCATTTGAAATGAAAATAACTGCTGAATCTCATTTGACTCCCTTGACCCCGCCCCACATCCGAACTTGCACGTTCGTTCAGGTCTACTGGTATTTTTTTGTTCGTTCTAGTAGCTGCCGACGTTAGTCGGTGCTAATCAGTGCTAATAGGGAGGGTTCTTATAATATATATTGGGTTATGCAGGCGAGCCCATCTCCGGTACATTGCCCGCTTGCTTGCTTCCCCTTTTCTGTAGATATATCTGCGACACCAAGGATGTATTAAGGCTGTCATGATAAGAATACTAGACAGGCGACGAAGCAATGCGATTGAAGCCGCAGAGCAAGGAGGAAGGAGGTCGAATGCATTCCTAAGACTCGAGTCGTACCAGAAATGCAAAGAAAAAAACCTGAAGGAAAGAAAGGGAAGGTTATACATTTACGACATTTAAAAAAGAAACAGTGTTTCGAAAACGTTTATTTAGTCAACCTGAGGTTTGTAAGGCAATGCATCTCTATAACACGTTTCATACTCCGCCACTGGTGCATGCCATTGACTCATCTGATATTTAGATGCATTGATGATAAAAGTAAATGGTGCTTAGAATCAGTCCCAAAGTCCTGGAAGAAACCTCTTGTAGAGCTGAAGAAATAAAAAAAGAACAGAATAAATATTAACTCAACTTGCACTAATGCTCTTTTTCACCAAAAATACAAAAAGACACAAACCTAGCTGCCTCTCCCCTTATTAAATACATCTCACAATTCCCCATAGACCACAGTGTATCTTTCCAATCGGTTCACACGTTTTCGGTAAAACATTTTTAATGGTAATTGTGTTGGTATAGTATGCAAGTCTCCTAAAGCAATGCACAGTATATATGTGTAATACATCCTGCATGTATGTTAAAACCTAAAATGTGTTTTAAGCTATAGCTTCTGTAGGTTTGTTATTCATCTTACCATGTGAATTAGAAATAACGTGCTGAGTAGTAATGA
This sequence comes from Aphredoderus sayanus, assembly GCA_027564795.1. Lineage (NCBI taxonomy): Eukaryota > Metazoa > Chordata > Actinopteri > Percopsiformes > Aphredoderidae > Aphredoderus > Aphredoderus sayanus. The sequence goes on from JAODUG010021939.1 coordinate 17,679, forward strand.
CTGCAGTTGTAGATGGGGCAGGAGTGGTGACCACAAGACTAACGGCGGCTGAACGGATTTGGTAGGAGTTAGTATACACATAGTTTACCACACTGCTATTGCTTTGGGTGATATTACATTGATCTGGGCATTTCTGAGAGGGAAGAGTGGCGATGCAGAGATACACAGTGCACTCCAAATAAATCTGTATAGCAGAACAAAATAAATGTATTGACAATTAGAACAGACTGGCTTGAACAATGTAAACATTTGGGGTTCTGGGGTTATTGTACACAATATTGTTTACACAATTTAAGACTGTACCTTTAAATGGCACAAACATATTTTTATACGAGTTGCTCAACTATGTGTCTAGGAACTTTTAATTACAGGGGACCAGCATCCAGGTGGGTAGTTAAGTAATGCCTACTCAAATGCCTGTGAGTCCAAACATGGTTTTTGTTCTGACTGGTTGAAGTTAATGTCTTCATCCAAATTACTCTGAATAGAGAGCATCCAAACCCATCCTTCTAAACTCTAATCTTACTGTATGACAACATTAGTAAGACCAGGCAATATTCCCTTCCTGTGGACTCACTTACCTGAATGACTTAGATGTCTCCCTGTTCCAACCAGTTCCAACATGCCTGATTCAAATGAATGGGTGGTCATCAAGTGCCACAGAAGCCTGATTATAATTAATTTGAATCAGGCGTGTTGGAACCGGTTGCAGGGAGACATCTAAAACATGCAGGGCAGGGGGTCCCCAGGTCAGAGCTGAATACCACTGACATAGCTCTTTTTGGATTTCTATTTCCCTCACCGGTTTTACTTTTAAAGGTAACAGTGGTGGTTATGCACATACGAGTGGGACTGGAACAATGTGTGTGACATACCACTTGCTGAGTTTGCCCTTTTATTTGAATGCTGCTCAAATCAAGTCGGTAGACCTTCGAATTTGATGTGGAAGTGATGATCTCTATTGTGCTACCAAATCCCTGACACCTGATAGATAGACAAAATACAATAGTATGTTAAAATGTATATACAGTAGGATTGGACAATTAACATTTAATACAAATATATAAATGTGAGATAATAAATCAATGAAAAATATTTGTCAGTTTACATTTAAACTAATGTATTATCACTGACCCCTGGTTCAAAAATGGCTGGGATACAGCAAAGTCTTCTGTCTCTGACTGAGAGCAAGTTTCGATCATGAGCTTAGCATTACCAATGCTGCAGTTTGACATCACGTAAAGATCCAACTGAGTAATTTTAGAGCCAATAATAGCTCGGGATGTGGCATCATATGAATTGACTGCCTGCTGCTTTAGTAGAGGAGCCATACGTTTAAGCCGACGAAAGACAGGAAAGCGTGTTTCGTTGGCGAAGGGTCCCTCTCCGGGAAAGTGGATCTCTAGCCAAAAATATACTTCTCCAAACACTGCCTTCTCTGTGGGCAAGGAGATCTTGGACTGTGGTGCTTTGGTCTCAACTCTGGTGATACGGCAGGCCAAAGGCAGGATGAGAGAGGGGTGGCGTGTGATCACTGTCTTGGACCGTAGAGTTCGCAGGGTGTTTGTATAAATCATCTCAGAACCAATGTGCTGGTGGAGGGGACAGATTTAGTTATTAGTCACTTGAAATTCTCAATTATACCTTAGGTATGGTATCACCTTGTCACATTGGTCATTCAAATCCTGGAAATGAAAGGGCACAGTGCAGAATATGTATCATTATTATTTTGATTAATTAAAGCTATGTTGAATTTGTGCTACAATATTTGTCCAATCCTTCAGGTGTCTGACCTAGTTTCCAAACTGTTTGGATGTATCATTAAAATAAAGTTAATGGAGACTGCAAGTAAAACATCTGGAAATTACATATCAGCAATACATTTCTCACAATCACCACCTCGTCCTGGGTCCTCCCCGAGGCCTCCTCTCAGCTGGATGTGCCTGGGGGCGCCCAGGGGGCATCCTTAACAGATGCCCAAACCACCTCAACTGGCTCCTTTCAACGTGAAGGAGCAGCGGCTCTACTCCAACTTCCTCTCAGATAGCCGAGCTTCTTACCCTATCTCTAAGGGAGATGCCAGCCACCCTCCTGAGGAAACCTATTTCGGCCGCTTGTACCTGCGACCTTGTTCTTTCAGTCATGACCCGGCCTTCAGGACTATAGTTGAGGGTAGGAACGAAAACAGCTCCTGCTGCTCCGGTTCTCCAGCCTTTGTCCCGCTCCAATGTACCCTCACCCTTTCCCACTGTGTAGTTGTTTGACAACCTCAGTGAGTTCCGCCAGGGAAATTGACGATGATCCCACATCAGCCTCCAACTCTGCCTCTAGCATAGAGGCAGAGTCTGGTTCAGGAGTTCTTCAAAGTGTTTCTTCCACTGTGATATTACCGCCTCAGTTGAGGTCAACAGCGTCCCATCCTTACTGTACACAGCTTGGATGGTTCCCTGTTTCCCCTTCCTGAGGTTGTGGATGGTTTTCCAGAAACACCTTGGTGCCGACCAAACGTCCTTCTCCATGTCTTCTCCGAACTTCTCCCATACCTGCTGCTTTGCCTCTTTCACGGCCGAGGCTGCAGCCCTTCATACCCATCGGTGCCTTGCAGCTGCCTCTGGCGAGATAACATATCCCGGAAGGCCTCCTTCAGTTGGACGGCTTTCCTGACCGCCGGTGTCCACCACAATTTTGAGGGTTACCGACCCTTGAGGCACCTTAGACCTTGAGGCCACAGCTCTCTGCTGCAGCTTCAGCAATGGAGGCTTTGAACATTGCCCTCTCAGGTTCAATAACCCCAACCTCCACAGGTGTGCTAGAAAAGCTCAGCCGGAGGTGTAAGTTGAAGATCTCGTGGATAGGTGCCTGATCCAGACGTTCCCCGTACCACCTGCTTGGGCTTATCAGTTCTGTCCAGAGCCTTCCCCCACCCCTTGACCCAACTCACCACCAGATGGTGATCAGTAGACAGTGCCGCCCCTCTCTTCACCCGAGTGTCCAGAACATGCGGCCTCAGATCAGATGATGCGATTACAAAATCGATCATTGATTCGGCCTAGGGTGCTCTGGTACCATGTAGACTTATGAGCGTCCTTATGTTCGAACATGGTATTTGTTATAGACAGTCCATGACTAGCACAGAAGTCTAATAAAAAACACCCACTTGGGTTGAGAGCAGGGTTCCTCCCAATTGCGCCTCTCCATTCCAGGTATCTCCGCCATTGCCCACGTGCAAATTGAAGTCTCCCAGCAGAACTATGGAGTCCCATACTGGAGCCCCATACAGGACTCCATTCAGGGTCTCCAAGAAAGCAGAGTACTCTGAACTGCTGTTCAGTGCATATGCACAGACAATAGTCAGAGTTTTCCCCCCTACAACCCGGAGGCGAAAGGACCCTCTTGTCCACTGGGGTAAACTCAAACATAACAGTGCTCAGCCGGGGGCTTGTGAGTATCCCCACACCCGCCCGGCGCCTCACACCCTGGGCAACTCCAGAGTAGAATAAAG
>JAODUG010021950.1:6644-21180 GCA_027564795.1 Aphredoderus sayanus
GTTGATTCCCACTCATATCCTAGTGTAGGCATAGAACTGTATATAGCCTATTATCACTAAAGTGGTGGGCCAAATAGGAGTTTTACCATGCATTTGCGATCATAATCTAGTTGTTAGAAATACAGTTTTGAAGCTATACCATCTACAGCGTGGGGTTACTCAGTATGAAACATCCGCAGAACTAATCATGTGATATGTTTACATTTGAAAATATGCAAGTTGAAGCCACATGTTGAGCAGCCAACGCTTAAAGACGGCGGTCTGTACAATATAGGTGTAGGCTACATTGTAGCCTATGCCATCTTGAACCTACTAATAATTATAAAAAATCGAATCCATATGATGTAGCCTAGTTCTATGCCTAATAATAGCTAAGCTTTTATATTAGCCTGGTGCAAAATACATTCAAAATTCATGGTAAAATCATGTTTCGTTATGTTGCATTTGAACAGCTAATTCACACCTCATCAATCATCAGCGATCGCGTGTTGTGCTTCTTTGCTAAAAATAAGCGCAGATGTCCCGCATGTAATTGCATACTAAGATATTGCTACAGCTCATTGTGTGCACAGGCTGCTCTAGTTCTCCAGGTTTAATTCAAAAGGTCGAGAAACTTGAGCTTAAACAGTAGCTTCAGTTTAACTTGAGTGGATTTATACTGACATTTCGTGTCTATAGAATCTATACAGAAATACCAAAGGCGAGGAGACTTTTACTACGCTGAAAGATACCGTAGCTAAAAATATTTTCATTCTGTAACCACATTGAATATCCATACCATGATGCATAATGCATGCATGTGAGTGTTCTTTAATACAAATAAATGCTAAATATAATTTTTATGAAGTTCTACTCCCATCTGTAACCGTCAATGAAATATATATATAGGCTAAACAGTAGTTAATCACTAAACCAAAACAAATACAAACCAACGGGAAATAAAAATAAAGATAATGGTAAGAGTAACTGCTGTTCCATTCTAAGCCACATGGTGGAGAAACTGCAACACCATTTCAAACTTTTTTTGTAATGCTATTTAAAATGATGAATGATCATTATAATATTGTGTACTTTCTAATTTGCATTAATCAGGCACTATTTTCTGCAGTTGTCCTTTTTTTTAAAAGACTGGGAGGCAGCAGCAACAGTTGCAAGATGCCAAGTGTTTTCAGTTAATTACAATATCTTAGCTTTATTGTTAGACATGAGTCCATTAGAGCTTTTACCAAATATTTGCACTGATAGAGGGCATAAACAGCATGTCATTTGTTCAGGCTTATAATGCCAGGGACTCAAAAAGAACAAGCCAAATTGGCAGTGTATATTTTATCCATTTGAAAGGCAGTCACTTATAAAGAGGCATGTGTGACAGCAATTCAAAGGTGCAGCTAACTCTAAGTTAAAGGTAACATAACTCTCATGGCAAATCATGAATGGAAGAAAAGGCAGACTAAACTGACAAAGTGCGGGGAGTGACTCTAGAGATTATATATATTATATATATGATATATGTGACACATTTAATTGAGGTTACAAAAAAGACAAATCAATGTTTGACAATGATTTATTCAGAATCAACACAATACCATCCAACAAGATCAGAACCTGGAAAAAAGTCGGATAGGAACTCCTTGATTAGCAATAGCTTGTGCAACATTCACATTTGGGACAGGTGTTCATATGATATACAGTGGTCTCATTTGAATTAATTTCTGTGAACGTGTGAATTGTTGTTTCATCTTTGAGAACGAATTATCATATCACACAACTCTTCTCATTAAATATTTGATTTATAATGGAATTCAGATGGCAAACAAGATACATTATTGAATGTATTGTATCTGCTCCTGTAATTTGTTCAGAAATTTCAGAAATTTATTAGGATATTTAAACAGTTAGACTTATCTGTGGACATTTTTATTGTTTTTACTAATTTAAAGTGCTAAAGGAAGGCTATTGTATGTACATTGTAAGTAACTATAGATCATAAGAGGTGGGGCCAGTGGAACATTTTCCAGCCAGAAGGTCAAATTGGGTAACAGGAAGCAGACTTCCAAAAATTCAGCTGGTGTTATAGTGAGAACTGAGAACAAAGGAAACAACTCAAACTACTCAACTCTGAATTCAATTCTGTTGTATAAGCTCCTGCAACATTGCCATACAATGAACATCAGAGCTCACTAATTTCTGTTGGTCATGGCCTGTGCCAAGCTCAAAAGTACTGTAAGTATAACATAACAATTTTCCCGAAGACAATTATCAAAACTATATAAATGTTTTATTGAATATTTCCCTGCAAATGGAATGGAATTCATATTGATTACTGAACAGCTAAAAGTATACTTGGTTATTTGCTCAATCAACATTGGTGTTGCTTAAGCCTCTGTGCCAGGACTCTTATTGTTCTCCCTGTATTGGGAAACCCTCACCTTATCACTGTTATGATGACAATACTCCTCTGTCTCTCCTTTCCCCTATTCGACACACATCACAACTATAAATAATCTCTGGGTGATCCTGGAAAACCAATTGTCCTGCTAAGATAAAATTGCTGCAGGAGCCTGTAGATGTTGCTTCTACAGTAATCGTTCCTCACATACAGTAAGTGAAGCAGCATAGCTTCTGGTTAAGGCTCTGGTTATTTCCAGTTCAGACTACTGCAGTTCTCTACAGCCAGATTACCTCTTCAACCACACCCTATACACCGTGTTCAAAATGCTGCAGCATGTCTGGAAATCAGCTCACCCATGTGATCTCCCTCTTCCGCATATCTTTAATGGCTCCCCATTGTGGTAAAATGCATCGCACTGGTGTTGTCCTATAGCACAGTAAACGGAACTGCCAAACTCTACCTCCAAGCAATTGTGAGGTTCCCAGCCACAGGCCAAGCTCTTTGATCTACCACCTCGGGTGGTTGGCTGCACGGGAATGAATCACTGAGCTCAGCAATGGCTCTTCTCTGTCATGGACGTGTAATGGTGGAATGAGCATCTGTCAGGACAGCAAAGCAAACTACTACCCACCCTCCACAGACTCAAGACAAACTCTTCAGAATCTAGCTTGATGCCATAGGTGCTGACCTCTCCTACATCATACTGTAGCACCCCCATTACCCTTCTTTGTGATAATCTGTTTCATTATTTATTTTTTATTTTATCTAACCAGCTTGGAGTACAATGGTATGATGCTTAAAAGGAAATTAGCTATTATGAGTAATTATTCTATATAATTCCCACATGGTCACATTTTACCATTTAAAGTTATTCCAATTTATATTTTGAAACATGATTGTTCATGAAAATATGGACCGCAAGTTTTTTTTTAACAATGAAGCGAATTAATAAAAAACGAATTACACACACATATTATAAAAGTATATTATATATTTAAACATAACATGTTTAAATATTTATGTATTAAGTTCAAGTTGTGCAATCACTCTGGCAGTTATATTTTTATCATTTGCTAGGAAATAAAATCTGACTGTTGTAACGCATAATCTCTTTGTGTACATCAGAGCAGAACAAAATTGTCATAATATCCTCTTCTACATTCACTTTGGCTAAATTCCATCAAAATAATTGCATGTGAAACTGTTATTCTCTTAATTGAACCCCTCTACATAGTGTGCCATAGATCATTAATAAGCATAATTGCTCTTAAACAAATTAAACACATGGTTATCATGTTCCTTTTTTCACCATGAGAATTAATCCTGCACATTCTGCACATTCTGCATATTTATGTAACTATGTATACAGTATGCATGACCGAATACTTAACACACATACAAATGCTATACGATTTGTTACACGACATTATTGTATGTCTGTATTGCCTTTAAAACTACAGTGTATCAGTATTCTCTTCTATTTTGTGCGTATCTCTTCCTTGAAAGGTTGTCAGTTCAATGCCCCAAAGGACTGGCCTGTCTGTTACCATCCTTGAGCAAGATGCCTAACCCCTATGTCATACTACAAATGTAATAGAAATAATAACTGTATTCTGTACGTCAATTTGTTTCAGGAGCCTGTTGAGATCAGATTGATGCAGAGATATCAAAAAGTTATTTCAAGCATTCGGATGTAACTTATTTCATATCCTTCCTTTCCTGTAAGTGTCTGACTTCTAAAAAATTGGATCATCTCAAGAGTTCACGTCTAGTGATGATGCAAGTTACTTGTAAAATCCACTGTCAAACTGATTGCACTGTCCTTAGAAAGGACAGTGCAATCAATCTTTCCAGGTTCTTCCTAAAGCTTTGATGTGTTGTAAAAAGGCTGCATTGGACTTATGGTATGTATAATAGATTTTAGCCTATTTATTCTGAATAACAGAAAGCACAGCTGTACTTACTTTTCATTGCAGCACAAATACAAAAACATATTCATGCACATACTCCAAGACACAAAGAATGGTAGGCTACACAAACATGCAGCTTTTGACTGTGTACCTCAATAATATAGGGTATAGGGAAGATTACAATTGAAAGTGCTTATCATTGTTTGTTTATATTTATTTATGTTGATGGAATGTGAAATAATGGCTTTAAGTAGTTACTGTTTGAAGTCAAAGTCTTTGAAGTCAAAGTCTTGAGAACAGACAGATGCCTAACTGATCTGGGAGGACAGGACACATATGGCCAGAGGGATATTGGCATAGAAAATTTGTCAATGTTTGATCATAGATGTCCTACTTCTAAACAAAGACCAGTTTTCCACTAGCCTTGCGAGACCACCCTGATCTTGTGAACTTCAGTTTGACTTAGCCATGAGAATCAGTCTGGAGAGACAAGCAACCCTTTTAATTCTGTCCAGTATATATAAAATATTATGTGTGACCAATCAGCGTCATTCTTGTAGCTACGGGTGTGATTTACGTGTAGCGACAGGGACAGCCAGTCAAAAACAAAACAACAATGGCAGATCCTGCAAATAGACAGAAGATGCATCCAATCATCTGCCAAGTATTTTTTGAAAGTTCCTGCCCTTTTCTAAACAGTTTCGATGGACAGCTCCCCAGATGGTTGGGTGCATAGAACTATATATGGTTGTGTGTGTAACAACCATCTGGCGTGGCAGGTTAGCATTCCACACCCCACAGTCAACAACCTGATCAACGCTATGCGAATGAGATGTCACACCACAGTCAGTAGCCTATATGAGACAAGACCAAAATGGTGGTCTCTGACTCATTTTCTGCACTTCTCCATAAATATCTATACCCCTATGTGAAATAGCCATAGCTCAGTGCCTACTGTCATACTGTCATTTTGTTTTCAAACTGCTGTAATGTCTAGTCCACATAAACAATATATTAGCCTGTCATTCATTTTTTTAAACCGGGATTTTCCTCTTCCTACTGTATAGGCTAAATGCACTGTTAAAAAACTCTGTCCACATGAAAACACAATAACACGCTGTCATAAACAATCGCCACATGTAAAGGAGATAATGGCGCACACACTGATGTTTCTAACCAAAAACCTTTTTTTCAGTCAATACTAAATGAATTCACATGGACCCTAATGTTACAATTTAAATCGGTTTAGAAGCCCAGACCGAATGAAAATGCTCCATGTAAACACCTTATTCAAAACAAAGTCCCAAAAGTCTTAAAACTGTTTTCACCCTCATGCTGTCTTAAGGAGTTCAGCAGACTACCAGCAGAGGGAGCCAACCGCGAAATGCCATAGGTCCGTGTTGTGGTTGGCGCCCTCTACTGGAGAGTGAACCGGGTCACTGTGACCCATAAGACAGCGGGAGGGTTAAATGTAATTTGGATGCGCAGTAACCGATTAAGTTAATGGTTAATGGTAAGAGTTAATGGTTTTACCCAATTTCTTCCTGGTTGCCTTCTTCTGTGTATGCCTCAAGTCTTATAACCTACTTTATAAAATACTTTTTTGTGGATGCCGATTTACTGGAGATAAGGTGATATTCTGCACAGTTACAGTACTGTACATGTAGCTTACACTGTATCTGGACAGAACAATTGCGATATACGCAACCTATAAGAGAATGGAAGCTATCTGGAGCGGTATATTCCTCCACCAGTGACAAAAATAGCCTCATTCATGCTGATGTTTGGTTCCGTTCTGGGATCCAAACCCGGTTCCCCTGGATTGAGTGGCAGACGCCTTAGCAAGAGACACTAAAGCCTTTTTTCTTTCAACGTACAGCACACACACACACACACACACACACACACACACACACACACACACACACACACACACACACACACACACACACACACGGCTAGCTGACCATGAGGAGATATTCTCTGAATTTGAAAAAAAGTGCATTTTCTTATAATCGCTGACTCAAGCTTTAATTAAAGGGTGTAGTCATTGTGGATGTGGGTCATTAATCAGAGTACGTGGAAATATTAGTGGAATATTAATTTTCATAAGCCATGTAAACAGCTTAGTAGTAATATTGTAATTTTCAAAATCTGGAATGTTCACTGTGAATTTCTCAATTCAAGCAGAAATAATTGCACAGAAAGTCAATAATTATGAATCCCTAAATACAAATTTCATTTTAGACCAGCATTACAAAAATGTTTATACTGTAGAGAGCATGCCCCTTCCACTTCTGAATGACTTACACCAACATACTTCCGAATACAAAATAACTGTATTTTTCACAAATTTAAAACATGGTCATGGAAGGAATAATCTTTCAGTAATACACCAGTACAGAAACCAACATTTGCACTTACCAGACCATCACTTAATTCTACAGTATTTCTTAACACCTGACAGAATCAAATGGCTTTTTACATTCAGAGCCTATAACTAACCATAGTTAGGCCAAGTTCTGTGTGCTTTTGAGCACCTTAGGGGCAGATGACTCACCTGCTAAGGGCCTCATTAGAGACACATACTGTATAGTGTAGACATTGTGGACAATGAGGCAAAGCAGAGACTGGCCCTTTGACTCAGACTGGCTCTAAGCCAGATTCTTTAGAGTCTAGACAAAACTGTATATACACCCCTATGGCCAAAAATTACTGTATCTATTACTGTATCTATCTATCTATTAACTTTTATTCACTTGTAGAATAATCCTATATCAAAAGTAAATATGTCAAGATGATGTGTTTTGTACATTTATAAAGAAGAGGCTTCCAACTTTTTCACCATTGCCATGCAGGCGTAAATATGAAAATTAGCCCAAATCATCAACATACTGTACATAGTCTACTGACTGCTGTAGGTTAAATTAAACATACAGTACATCTATTTTAATCACACAAACTAATATACAAATGTTATAATAATTTAAAAACAGTATTATAGTATTATATTTGCTTTCTATTTAAAGAGTAACTGCACCATAAAATGTATTATTGAGCTGTAAACAAAATAATTGTACTGAACTGTGATGAGACTCGTTATTGCTGGTGTAATACCGATACAATTCCCAGTTTACTCAAAATCTGCATTATATGGTTTACAGTGTAGGCTACAGTACATTTGGTACCCTTGTATGAAAAGTAAAGGTTAATGAGGTGCCCCACTACACCCCTCCCTCAGCTCCTAGCCTACTTTATTTAAGCATTTTTCAAAATTGTGCAGAGTGACAGGACACTAGCACAGACAGATACAAGGAGAAAACTGAACTGTGACAATGGCAGAGTGGGATTAATTATTATTTTGGTTGGCACAATTAATATGGTCAGGGCTGCTAGCAGAAGTGGGCATGGGGTCGTAGCATGTGTCTCTTAACCATTCCCGACCAATTGGACAAATCAGTGCTTTGAGAATTGTGTCTGATTCTTCCTTGGGGCGATGACAAATCCTGGGGAAGAAAATAAGGGTGCTCCTTTCCCAGCAGTGAGTGTGTGTGTAAAATAAATTCAATCATTTGAAATGTGTTTGCACTGTATGCATTTTGTGTCAAAGCAACAAGAAATGTGTTAATTGTATTGGCTACACAGAGAAGGTTTTGATAACTGTGTGAAGTCAAACTGAAGTTTGACTTAAGTAAGCAAACAATACAACAATGGTAGAATAATGTCATCATGCGTACTACCACATCAACCATATAATACACAATAGGTAATTGTAACTTATAAAGTGCTTAGTGCTATGAATTTTTTTAATTGTATACAAATATTATATAGAAAAAGATAAGAGCATGAGAAGTAGGAGAAATAGGTATTTGGGGAGTCAAAAGCAGATTCAAAGATGACACTTTCAGATAAGAGTGAATGCTAAGAGGTGGCAGGGTCGTTGGTCGATGTACCAAGGTGGATTGTGAAGAGATGCGTCTGGAGCCTATATGGTCTTGAGTCTCTTACGAAGATCGGTAATGTTTCCGCAGTTCTGACTGTTGCTGAAAACTCGTTGCACCACTGTGGTACCATGACGGAGAATAGGCGAGGCCTCGATGAGCGAGTCTTGATGCTTCGTAAAGGTGGCATCGTCAGCCGGCGAGCCAAGGTGGTAAAAATAAGTTTTACCTTTATTATAAAACTTGAATTTATCACAAAGGACGGAAGAAACGGTTTCTTTTCAGAACAAAACTCTCAGCAGCTGTTTTATCAGGTAAAGCATGGGAAAAGCAAATAGTGATGGTTCAGATATGGGAAATATGTGAACGTTCGCATATCTGAAGAGCGAAATATTAAATGATTATACAATAATCAATATAAGTAAATAAGACAAATTCAACAACGAAAACAAATTTCTATAGGCCTAAAGGCGCACAAAATTTGGTTTAGACTGTCAGATCAGCCATACATTTTTTTCATTACAAATCAATGCATATTTAAAGACATTAAGGTATAGAGAATGATGTCATTGAATAATTTAATTAGAATTGTTTTAACACCTATCATCAAAGTCGTAAAACTTTAACTCTTGTGATGTCCTTGAAAATATCGTATTTGGCATTATGTTTTTTGTGTTGTTTTTTCGTGTATTTTAACCATCCTGTTGCTCTCGGGTTTCAAACTCACACCTTGTTGTGCCAGCAGTGCACATCATATGTCTGTGTAAGCTGTATAATTAGGTTAAGCGCCTTCTATCTGCCACAAAGAGCTAGTGATATGGGTCAGTCTGACCCAGAGGACTGCCAAAGGGTTAACATAGCCGTTTGGGAGTCAAACAAGCCGGCTCACAAAAAATAGCCGGAATGCCCATCAGCAGACAATAATGGTTCAGTTTAATTCCGCCCATCTGCATGCGAGTGTGTACAATTCAAGTGCGCCGGATAGTGACTTCCGACTCCAGTCCATTAGCGCGGGACTTCGGTTGTCCTTAAACAGTAGAAAGCATAAGTTAGCCTGCGAATAGCGTTAATAACGCTATACATATAATATAAATAATCGTGTGATATATGGAACACTCGTTGCAAACTATGGCCTGTCTTAATGAAGCAAATTTTCCACCCAGTCAAACATGTCTGAAAGTAAGTCTTGAGCCCACTGTTTACATCTTAAGGCTACAGTAGGTTAGCTCAGCTAGCAGTAGCAGTCTTGGCAAGTGTCACAGAAGTGAACAGTAACGTAAATACAGTACTGTAGGCAACGGTAGTTAGCATTTAAAATATAAAGTACAGGTTGTATAACGATATGACTACGTTACAGTACTGTAGTATTACATAAATGTGATCGTGGATGTTCAGTTCAACTTTGTTATTGTTAGGCCAAATTACAGTACTAGTATTACTAGTGTCAATAAAACTCTGTTTTATTTTAGTTTAATGTACTGTACTTTACTGTAATGTAGCATTGTTATCATTTAAATATCAGTGATGCCAAAAGCGTGTCAAATCATGTACTGTATTGAAACTAGTGAGGGATGTACTGTATTGAAAGCCACTAACTACAGTATTGTTGTGACAGGTCTAGAAAAGTACGTTTACTGTACGGCTAGTCTCTCAGGGCTAGTCTTTACTTTTGTAAAGTCTGGGACACAGCGCTGGCCAACTGAGTCAAGAATAGCCTACTTGACAGAAGATGTACTTTCATTGACGACGACCTACAATGTCTCAATGGAATATTATATTTTCTCTGTGTGTAAATAATACAGAAGACATCATGTAAGCACCACAGACTTAATGTTCATCTTAAACAGGCAATAAAAGGTGGAAATATTGTATATCTGCGATTGAAAAGCATATGGAGGGGCAAACTGTTCACTGGCAAAAACATGATCACAGAGCTTTAATTTAGTGTGACGAATGATCATGAGCATCTGGTGAGCAGACCTAACCTGGTCCAGAACACCTTGGACTTGACCTTTTGTGAGCTAAGCTGGAAGAAAACATTTTACATTTTACTTCTGCAGGCTGCTGGTCAAGCTTAAATTCCTAAACTCCTGCAGGGTATGATGTGTATTGCGATAATGGGCTACAGAAGTGCTGATGGAGTCAGGAGGATAAAAAAAGGAAATTTTGTTTAGCTTGAGGAATTCTTTTGACATCCAAGATGTATGTCTTCAAGACAATCAAACTATGGGTTCAGGGAGTTCTTCTTTTAATGGGAGTTAGAGGACCCCACAGGTCAAGGGAGTTGAGGAGAAGTAGGTGTAAAAAGATCTGGTTTTGAGATATGACACACAATTTAGCATGATTCCCTGAAAGCCAACCCTATGCATAACACATGTACAGACTTCTACAGTTTGTTCTACAGCGTCACGCTGTACAGCATCAACTCAACAGTTTGTAGTAGATTATTTGTTACTTTTAAAGAACCTAACTGAACATAAATGCAAAGCTTTGTGGCCCAGGAAGGTCTGCAGTTCTAACATTGGAATATTGGCTTAGAGAAGGACCAGTGCAGCCAGACAAAGACAAATGAGATGTAAATTAACTTCTTGGAGAAAAAGGTATCTGGATTAAAATGAAAGTTGATTGCATAAAGGCAAGATGCAGTCCACCATTTGTTTTACTAGGTCAAAATAAATCTATCATGTTTACCGTATCAGTTGTACTATAAGCCAAACAGATTTGAGTTTTTGAAAACACACACTTAACGTAATCATTTGTGATCTTTTTTTTTTCTTTACAGAATTTTGATGCCCTGCTCCAGTGTCCTATTTGTTTTGATTTTTTCAGTATTGCAATGATGACAAAATGCTCCCATAACTGTAAGTAACAAGTAGTCACCATTCAAACATTCAAGATGTTTAATTACATTCACAACAAACACTTTTAAGGAGATATCTTCTTTGTTTTCACACAAATGTGGCCCTCAAAGCAGTTGTTTTAATGGCAGACAACATACAGTATATTAACAAATGTTTCTGTTCTCAATATTTGTTATATTACCATTTGTCTTAATTATGTTTTTTTTAAATAAGGTTTTGTTCATATGAACAGTCCTTTATGTTTTAATTAATTGTCAAATTCTATTTGAAGGCTGTAGCTTGCATTCTGTCTAGTACTCATTTGTGCATAATTTGATAATTTACATTATTTCAACTCTCTGGCAGAGCATTTTAGAGGTTGTGCTCAATGTGCTTTGAGTGTGCATCGCTTTATAATAAATGGGGGTTGAGGCTGAAGCGGTGCGGATCCGCATTTGGATCTGATCCCATGTTAATCAATGCAAGCGAGGTGGACAAGGCGGAACCAGCGCTTTTTTTCTATTCTATTTCTATTTTTTCTATTCTTCTTTTCTAGTCCATTCTCTTCTGCCTCACTTTTTAAGCGCTTTTACATGCAATAGAAATACTTGTAGAAGCAGGTGAAATATTACAAATAATTATTCATAAGAAAACCTTTTGCTTGTTTCTTACCTGGTGGATTACTGTTGTATCTTGGGAATGCCCACAAAAGCCATTTGATTGAGTTAAGAGCATGGTTAAACCAAATGAGTTACAAATCGTAGGTGGTGTGTTGAATGTGATAGATATTTGAGACCTTGCTAAAAAATGTGATGTTTAATGTGTAATGTTCTTTTTTTGTGTGCGGAGGGGCTTGTTAGATTTCACCCATTTTTAGCCGATTTGATCAAAGTTGTTCTTTGTAGATTTGCACAGTTAATTTATAATTAACAGAAAATCAGTGGAGGAAGTGCCAGATGTTTATTCCAGTAGCAGTTATAAGTACATATCTCATTCAGATGGTGTCAAAATTCATTCCATTAAATGTTAACCTTCATCTATGGAAATATCTTCCTCTGCCTCTCTCAGTCCAGTGTGTATCAATATGCTATTAGTTCAGTCACATGACCCGTTGCTACAGGAGCGTAGCCTTCACATGGCCAGTACCGTAAACAATACATAAGATAAGAGACAGAAAGACACACACTAACACTTCCAAGTTAAAATAAAAAAACATATGGAGATACATCATTAATTAATAGAATAAAAACGGTCAGTTTCTAACAGGCTCATACATTATATGACCTAACTAATTAACATGTGTTTCCTGTTTGACTTCTACAGTTTGTTCCCTTTGCATTCGGAAATTTCTCTCTTACAAGTTACAGTGTCCAGTTTGCAATTCAGTAAGTATACTGTAGCTAAAATTACACTGTAATGTAAATAAATCCTTCCTTTTCCAAGTTTATTTGGGGGGAAAAAATCAATCATTTTGTTCTTTTTTTTTTTTTTTTTACATGATAGCAAAACACTGAACAGGATCTAAGAAACAACCGTTTGCTGGATGACCTGGTAGCAAACTTTAAAAAAATGAGGTAACAATGATAATGTTTGATAAAATAACATTTGATTGCAGAAAACAAACCAAATGAAACACACAGATCATACATTAGGTACATTTTAATTCCTACTAGTACATTAGTAATAGGTTATGTTTTGGATAAATCTTTAAGCAGTCTATATAAAGTTCTGATATTAATGGGACTGTACTGGCAGAATGTGTTTCAAGTGAATTGATACTTACAAACCAGCATGGCTGAATATGGAATGAATAAATTAATATGTTAAATATTTGGTAGTGTAATGAGGAATTTCATAACTCTACTGTTGTCCTCGGTTACAAACGCATCTTACTGTGCCAAGGTGCCACCTCACATTGGCGCCACGTGATTATGTCTGATTGTATAGTTCTCTTTATTGTCAATGCTGTGTGTATTTATTTCTTTATTAATAATTTTATTATGTATTTTTTTGATGTTGTGCCTTTTAACTAAGGCTAATTAACCTCATCCCAGTCAAAAATGTGTGATTACGTAACTGCAAATTGCTTGCGACACAACCTGCGCGAGTGAATGTATTACCTCAGTGCTACGTGCAAGGGCAAGGCCCATAATATATGACCAATCAGATTCTCTAGTTCATAGGCTCACCTGCCCCAAGAGCTATGCTCAAGAAAGCACAGCGTTGGAAAATCCGCAGAGCGCTCTACTTTGGAAGCTAACTTATTGCATACATGTATCTATTTTCGTCTCCTTAGCGGCTCGGTTGTTCGGTTCAGCAGCTGAGCCGTTATTTCGGCAAAGTTTCGGCCCATATGGCTGCTGCACCATGCAAAAAATAACAAACGTAAATATATAATAGTCTGGGGTCAATCAGCTGTATTCACTTTGCGCACAGGCTTTGAATAAGCTTACCTGTTTTACTGGAGCGACGATCCAAAATCCAAATGGGGCGAGGTTTGGAAGGGAATATAAGGCGGTCCAATAATAAGGTGAAAACAAAAAGTTTTGATGTGGCGCCCCACCCTGTCTGACTGATTGGAGGCACCTGGCTGATTGTTATAAAAGGGCTGTTTTAGCCATTTATCTGGAGCTCGGTTGGAGGCAGGATGTGACTTCCAGAGTTCCAGAGTTCCTACAGATTCCCTTTTGTTTATGTTCTTTTTTGACAACACACTTCCAATTAATACTCATATCCACTCCTGACACCACTGTGACTGGTTAACATAGCCCATAGGTTGTTTTGTGTTAATATTGGTTGCTTTAATTAATATATAAAAATAAAAGTATGTAAAGGTTATTTTTACGTGGTTTTCGTTATTCTTTGTCTGGCCAGGAGCCTGGTTGGGACATAGAATAACGAATTATTAACAATTAATAGGTTTAGATGTTTGTATGTGGCAGGTGAGATGGCAAAGGAGAAGTTGACCCAGGCTCAATCTAGAATGAAGCAACTATACGATTGCCATACGGATTCTGTCCCAGGGGCCCCAGGGGGTTTATTTAGATGATGTGGTCATATACTCTGATTCTTGGGGGGAGCACCTGGAGCTTATTGAGGCTTTATTTTATCGTCTATCGGGTGCTAATCTTACTGTGAATCTCGCCAAGTGTAAGTTTGCGTGTGTTACTGTCGCCTACTTGGGTAAGGTGGTGGGGCAGGGGTTGGTTTGTCCGGTGCAGGCGAAGGTCCAGGGTATTGATGAGTATGCTGTACCCACCACTAAGAAAGAGCTGGTTGGGCACTATCAGACTTTTTGATGTGATTTCTCCACTGTTGTGGCGCCCCTCACCGACCTGCTGAAGTTGAGCGTTAAGTATGTTTGGTCCACTTAACTCTCGTAATGTACTCCGGGTCAGAATGACCCAAATCACTAGCTTTTGTGGCAGATAGAAGGCGCTAAACCTAATTTTA
>JAODUG010021978.1:0-13362 GCA_027564795.1 Aphredoderus sayanus
CCCCCTGGGTGCCTTCCTAGGGAGGTGTTCCAGGCCCGTCCCACTGGGAGGAGGCCTCGGGGAAGACCCAGGACAAGGTGAAGAGATTATATCTCCACATTGGCCTGGGAATGCCTTGGGATCCCCCAGTCAGCGCTGGCTAAGGTGGCTAGGGAAAGGGAAGTGTGGGGTTCCTTGCTGGAGCTGCTGCCCTTGCGACCTGACCTCGGATAAGAGGTTGAAGACGGATGGATGGATGGATGGATGGATGGATTATGCTAATCTTTTTCCTGGTGTTCATTTGTATCCCTGTATGTAAGGTCTACTTACTGGTGAAATATGCTGTGTAATGTAATCATTATTATTAGGTGTAATATCAGTTAGATCTATCATTCTTTTCTTCTTTTGTTTTCTATTCTCCATATCTAATACCTTTCAACAAGTAAAGTATTGGTTGCCAAGAGAAGCCACACATGCTCAGACAAGCAGTTATTTTTATAATTACTTCTGGTAAAACCAACCTTATTTAGCACGCTCCTCCTTTATGAATTGTTATTCTTTGCAATAATAGTCTTAAAACCATTTATCAGATGGCTACACATCTGTTAGGGTAGCTAACCCTAACCTTAGCCCAATCGGTGTACAGTAAGTTGCTGACAGCGATTTAGTACGATACCTGAGTTTGTAAAATCGCCCCCACATGGATCTTATTCTGATTTGTTGATGGTGATCCAGTCATCTGCTAGCAAGAGTATTTGCTAGTTTTTGAAAATCATTATCAAATGTTTCTTGTTGAAAGTGGTACAATCACCTGCTGATGTGAGTGACACCTGCTCCCTGGTGACAAACAACTTTGAATGGAGAGATTTTTTAGAGTGATATGAAGACCAGAACATAACGTGGGACATGTTTAGGTATTTTAAAATATTGACTGCACAGAAATGTTAACACTTTGTAGATCTCCATATATAGTGAACAAATACTAGAAATCCAGATTACAGAAGTATATCATGGCCCCAAAAATAATTACCCTTGAGAAATTATGATGGCAATTAAATGAATGCATTCTATATTAGGCTTATCCATAGTAATAATTTATAACCAGTGTTTGGGTTTTCTTCTGTGTTTATTTCTGATCTAAACAGGCAGAATGATCCCATGGGACATACTGTTTTATGGTCAGTTATAGGCCTAGCTTGAGCCCTCTTACTCTACAGTATGTGTACTGCAATGCACAATACCATCTTTCATTGACTCTCTCCAGTGTGTTTCATTTGCTCCACTAGATTGTTTGCCTCCTCCTCCTTGTTCTCCGAGGCTTTGAAGTACAGGCTTTGGTTAGGCTGGGGTCATGCAGGGTTAGGAGCACTAGGCCTCTTAGCAGCCAAGATGGTTCTTTTTTAAGGCCATGCGATGACCAGTGAGCTTGTTTTCAATGGTGTCAGGTGACATGAACATATTCTTGCCCTACAGTATGTGAGAGTATCAGACCACATGATGGACTTGGATGTAGGCCACAGTAGAGCTGGTCGCTGTTTTAGATTCCATGGCAAGATTTTGAAAATGGATAACCAGACAAACCTTTATTAAATACAGTAAGAAACTATACACTGTTTATAGGCTATACAAGATAAAGATACAATACGATGCACTTAACTTTTGTTGGTCCGAAATAACAATGTTATGGCTAATGGTCTTATGTTGTGAATAGGATCTTTAATTAATTTAATTTAATTTAATTAATTAATCTTTCTGAAATACACAACTGTATATTATTTCAAATGCACACTGTAATATAATGTGGCTGTTCAATAGAGGATAAAATCCCTTGTGTGCTATGGGCTTGGTATCATACACACAATCGGCATAAAACATATGTGGGAAGTCTGGGGTATTTCCCAGCAGCATACTGTACCCTCTGGTTCTTAACATAGCTGTAGTCTACAGTATCTCTGGGAAACTATGTGTTATAATGACCATCCGTACTGCATTCTAAAGCTCTGAGCTGAATTCCCCTATCAGTGTTACTTAGGCAAATATGCCTGACCATACTTCTTACTTTTTGCGACACGCTATAGTAACATGCACACACCCACATACAGCACTCGCACACATGCTCTTCATTATGAGACCCTAGAAATGAAGCCTTATTTCTATGGTGTGAAGGTTTCATACAAATACGCTGTTCTCTGTCATTACTCCACTATATCTTGTTAACTGTGTTCTGCTGTTTTATTGTATGTTTGCAAGGCTTCATGACTGTAGATGTATCTCTGCGTTGCTCATCTTAATCTCTGGAAGGAATTATCTTTGACCTGTCCATGGCCCTGCATGTTCAATCCTATTGGATCTTCACCCCACTGCCTATGTCTGATTGGACAAGAGCTAATGATATGGCATGCTAGCTACAATAGTTACAAGTACCAAGAAGTGATCAAATTGCCACGGTCCAGAGATCATGATTGATCTGTGTGTTTTTCCTTGACAGAGCTTTGACCTTGTTGCTGCAGTGTGTTTAGAGTCATGGCTATGCTTTAAAAACATTTTTAAAGCAACTACAGCTTTCACTATTATTAGTAACATTCTTTTGTCCAATTTGTAGTTACATTTTCAAAACTCTCAGCACATTTAGCACAGTGGGACTATACCATAAACACAAATCATGTTTTCACTCCAGTCAATTAACACATTTATAAAATGATTATGTTTTCTATACAACAAGCTTACCCGATACTTCTAGTGTAGACATTTCTCGTCATATTTTTACAAATGCTTACACACAGCATGCCAGAAATGAAAACATATTGCTCAAAACCTTAAATATAGGCCAGTAATGTAATATAATATAGCAGCAGCAGTAGCTTAAAATCTGTATTGAAACAGCTGATAAGCTGTGGTGAGAAAGTTTGTAGAGAATGCATTTTGAAATGTAGAGCTTGTATTTAAAGGTAGGGTTTTTTTCTGATCCAAGTACAGTTTTTGTCAAACTCAGCAAATACCTCCTCCCGCTCCGCTAGCTGTCCCTTTGTTGTGTGTGCTGAAAATATCTGGTGTTCCTACACGGCCCTGGCTGTGTAAATGTGAAAACAAACAATGTGGTGCAGACCGCACCAAACAACACTATCTCAGCTTTTGGAATTATTGTCGATAATGGAAAATATCACATTTTCTGACGGCCCAATATATAGCTTGGGCTCTACTACCACATGCAAGTCCAGCTAGTCTTCCACAGCTATAGTACTATGCACTACACACTGCACAACTGCTCCATACATTTGTGATGTCACCGTTGAGCACATGTGTAAATCCTTTACACATTGTATCCTTCAAATCTGAGTTTCAAGTAGCCTCACGAGACCATTCTGATCTCGTGAGCTTCAGTTTGTCTTCGCCGTGAGAATCAGTCTGGAGAGGCAAGCAATCCTTTCTATTCTGTCTGGTACTGCTCATTTGAGTCTGACACCTATAAAATGTAATCTTGCAAGATTGTCTGGTCAATGATTCACCTAGCAACTGTACTGTACATATATTTTCTATACTGTAGCTGTTTCACTACACTTAAGGTACATTAAGGTAGGCTGTGATTGGTGAATTTTGATCAATTTACCTAATTTTCTAGTAGCAATATTCACTCTCGGAGTAGTACTTTTTAGATAACAGACTGCAGCAAAGAACTATTTTCTAAGTAGATATAGTGGAGTTGTGTCCTAAGCAGATAATTACATCACATACTCTCTCTGAGTGTTATAATCCGAGATCTTCTAGAGGTTCTTTGCTTTCTTGGCCAGTCCACAATTTGTGCTTGTGTGTATGGCCCACAAAGCATTTGTTTTGGTCTGAGATACTTGCACTTTGTTATCTAGCACAAATATAATAAACTGTAGATCTACTTTAAGATTTACATTATTTTATTGGTTTATAGTTTCATTGCATCTAAATACCAAAACCTGCTGTACTATACAGTACATGTCCTTACAAAGATATCCATAAAAAGTGTCGTTTATAGGTTGCCACAAGCCACCTGGGAGACACACCAAACATGTGGAAAAAGGTGCTCTGGTAAGAAATGTACTGGTCAAGTACAAGACAAGTCCTGCGTAAAATTGATAAAGTAAATTAAAAAAGAAAAGAAACATACACAAGATAATGGCTTACTTGCTTTTCAAAGAATGCCATATATACAGTGCATTTTTGCATGAAGCTAGTGGATGAACTGGGTTACATTAACAATATTTTCATTTGATACGTGGTATTTTTAATTTTACGTTTAATGTCTATAGTAGGTGAATACATTTATATTTCTTTGAGTAGAGGCAGATGCAAAGGGGGTTGTTTTGGCATGGACTTCTTTGACCAGATATAAAAGTACTGGACAATGTTTTTAAGCTTATTAAACTAATAATTGGTTGGACATTTGCTGCAATTATACTTATCACAGCTGAGCTAAGGCTGATTTCATTCTGCAGTTGTTTGTACAGGGGCTATTTGTTCAGTGTTTTGCAGTGTGACTCCGTTGCTGTTACTCTATTCATTAATTGATCACAGTTGTGATTTTGTAATTACATTTCCAATTGAACACACTGTATGCTGATACATTATAGCCTCTAACCCTCGTGATGTCCTTAATTTTATCGAATTATGCCACCAGAGGGCGCCATCTGATTGTGTAGGATTTTGTGTGTTTTCTAATTGTCATTGCTGTGTGTATTTATTTCTTTATTTCTTTGTTAATTATTTGTTTACATATGTTTTTTTTGTGTGCCTTTTAACCCTCGTGTTTTCCTTGGGTTTCAAACTCACACCTTGCTGTGCCAGCAGTGCACATCATATGTTTGTGTAAACTGTAGAATTAGGTTTAGCTCCTTCTATCTGCCACAAAGAGCTAGTGATTTGGGTCATTTTTACCCAAAGGACATCATGAGGGTTAAAAACAGTAGGATATGGATTGAAAGTGAACTGAACTAAACCCTACAAACCCACCATTTCTTTTTTTCATAAGAAAACATTGTAACTCCTCGGCATATATCCAACTTTCTAACTTGAATGTAGGCTACCTTAATGATTTATTGTATAGGTACTGCAGAGGCCAGCTTCATACTTCGATAAGAGTTAAAGCTACTGATTAAGATTGCCTAAATCGAGAAACAATAAAACCACAGGAGTAGGTCAGCACCAGCTCGATAACATTTATTGTCATCTGACTTTGGTTAGCCAATATATCAGTTAAGAACATGGCTAATAATTAACAGTTTGCCTTGGCATAAAGGATAAAAACATGGATTTATTTATGTTTATGTTGGACTACACTTTTCTGGAGCAGGTGAGGGGTGATTGGCAGAGATTGTCTAGTTAGCACTGAGCCTGTTGGTAACATGGATTGATTACATTAGAATTAGAAGAGTGTATGGCTATAACTCTCCTGCATACAGTACCACCCAGCAATTCTTTATAACCTCCTTGATTTGCTGCAAATATAACATGTTTCCACATACAATATATCTGCTTGTCTTTGTTCCATTTCCAGAACAGTAACTCTAGATACAGTATCAACCTTGTGCTCTCTGTTATACAGCTATCAAAGAGAGTGCATTTTAGATTTTCCAGGGTAAGGATAATTCTTCTGGAAGTCGGATCTCCTTTTTGCATGTGGTGAGGATCCAATGGATTCCAATGAAGGGTTATAATAGCTCTTTGAGATCTTTTCAATTTTCGTCCTATGACCAGCATATGTTGCTGCTAGTGCGTATTCTCATCACAATGTTGATTAAGCTGTACACTAAAAATATTGAATGATTATTTATGACCAAGTCCACAGTTCCTGTCAGACATGCTGAACAGGTTCGTTGTTACTGGCCATAAATCAACTGACTGACATTTAGATTTACATTTACATTTACAGCATTTAGCAGACACTTTTATCCAACACGACTTACAGTAAGTACATTTGTCAATAGCTGAATAGGTCATACACCAGTTATCATAAGCAAACAATATTCTGTTAGTGTAATGACAGCAGCATGTCATCAGGGCTAACATTAGGGCTGGGCTATATGGACTAAACATCATATCCTGGTATTTTTAAAATGAATTCCAATACACATTATATATTGATATTTTCTGCCATTGGGCTAAATATTCAGTTGTGTGTCAAACCCAAATGTGAGATGTTACAAGCACTTTTATTAAAAGACTGATCAAAATAAAACAAATAAATAATAATAAGAAAATAAAAGAATTAAACAGGGTTTCCTCTCCAGCTTAACAAAACACATCTGTGCAAATACAATTTAAACAGAACATATACAGAAAGAGAGAGAGGCGCACATGTTGGAAGGACATTATTGAAAAAGGTAAATAACCCATAATCAAACTATATTGGTATGAACTGTATTGTCAAATTTGATATATCTTTTGAAAATATCTTAGTATACTTTATAATACCGATATACCACCCAGCCCTATCTAACATACATTACCATATCATTAAATTATTGAAGAAATAACAGTAAATATCTTACAACTGCAACAGAAGGACAGATTTTTAAAGATGGAAAAAAAAAATATATATATATATGTCTGTTTTTGTACAATTACTTTAACAGTGAGCGATGGGCAACTTTACATTTCCACAGCTTTTTCCTTACTCTGTTCCATTAGCAGAGGAAGCAGAGTGAGGTCTTGAATAGAGTCTTTAGATCCATAAGCCTCTGCTGTTGGACCCCCAGCAGCTTTGAAGTGGTGCTAGACTATCACAGCAGAATGAGCATGCTTCTATCACACTTCTCAAGGAATCGCTCACCAAATTTAACTTCTACTTCTATGGAAGACTGTTTTTTAGGCGGGGTGAACACAGTGGGAGTGTGGTCCTTAAAATCTCTCTCTGTCTATCTCTCTCTGTGTGTGTGTGAACAATTTGGAGTTGGAACACTGCCCGGTGCTGTCATGTATTATCAAATTTGGCACGGAGCAGGTGCTCAGCAGTTCTCAAAGTAATAGTCAATGCCTGAATGCCACTGACTTCTGCTCAGTCTAAAGAACCTCAGACTGCGTAGAATTACAACAGGAACACAATGCAGTATAGGGCACTATACAATATTAACGTATAGGACGTCTAGATGTAATCTCCCCCGTCATCTAGACTGAAGGCCATACATTGACCGTGCCATTTAGTCATTTGTTTAATTTGGAGATGTCATGGGCTATGTTGGTGGTCATATTCATTCCAGTTCTTTAGTTAACCTCTGTGTATAGGTATGGCTTCATCCATCATTTACCACCATGAGCCCATTCCAGATTTGGGGGTCACTGTTTACACATGACTTTCCACAGACTTCAAGAATAGGAGGTCTAGACATACTGTACCATTGTGTGCATTCACAGTCCTCTGACTTTGGTTTACTTAACATATTTTAAACAACAGGCTAGCACCAAGCATACTTGGCATGCTGTTATACACGCCAAAATGTATAATTTGTCCTCACTCCGCTGTCAAGACAAGACTGATGATTTGGACTGATTATCATTGACTGAACAAGCAGTTGCTCTGTTTAGAGTAGGAATACAGCTAGGGTATTGCTGCTGCAGATTTTTCTTCAAGTAATAGGCTTATTTCTGCTTTAATTTAATTTCACCTAGTTTCTTTGTGTTGCCTTGAGGGAAACCACAACATATGGGTCTAATGTAGATGTGAATTAGAAACGCATGCAAACATATGGAATTTTTTCATCTGCCATGTCAATGACACACATTTACAGTAATCCCTTGACTTTATGGAACACCTTCAGTCCAAACCTACAGAAATGGCTTTGTGTCTGTTTGATTATAGGTTGGAGTTGTTTACTGAGAATTTTGTAACTCCCAGTTTGCAGCGACTCTGTAGCTGTTTTTGCATGGCCTTTGGCTGAGCCACTGTAGCCTGCTATTTCACTTATGTAAAGCAAGGTGGGCTTACCTCACTGCTGCTAGACTTTCTGAGTCTATTAGCTAACTTGTGTTTAGCTGGTGTTGGCCTTGCATGCAATACCTAGGCCACACCATACAATGCCACGATGTAGCATCTGTGCTGGGATGGAGCCATGGGTGGTGCCTCTTAGTGTTCACAGCAGATTATCATATAAATGTGTGGTTGAGTTTATCCTTTTTACCATCACACTATTGGGTTCAGCTTTTTTCCATTATACATAGTGTAGCTCACATTGATATATTTCCAATGTCAGTAATTGGCAGATCATTTTGGTTTTGTTAAAGGAACCATCTGTGGAGTGCTTGCCTTCTGGCCCACTACTACAATAGCCTATTAGGGTTAGGTGTCTTATCGATTTTTAACAATTCTATTGCCAAATCAATACTTTTAAAACGATTCCAGTGCTAAAACGGTACCTGAACCGATACTTATACTTAATTAATTTATTAATCACTGTCCATCATAGTAAATTGTTGATGGTTCCATAGCCTCCAGCGCTTGCATTTGTCATCTTTATACACTTTTACAATGCAGTGTCCATTTAACAGAATGGATTGATAACAATAATCCATGTAATTTACTATTTCACTGAGATAAACAATAATATGCAAAAAGTATGCAAAAGACTGACGCTCAAAGTGTTTTGTGTGTCTTGTGAATGTGTAGTACAAGTAACAAGGCAACCATGACTCTCTAAATTAAAAGAATAAGGGACGAGTGAACATGCATGCATATGCATGCTGGCACTGGCATACAGGTAAACATAGGTTTACCTTTTTAGCATGTTTAACGTAGCTAGCTAACTTCTGTCAGAGCAAGTCACGTTAACTTGTGATCATGTGCAATTAATGGTGATGATGCTTTTTTTTTTTTTTTTTTGGAGCCAGAGCACCAGAAAAATATTTAAATGGCCAACAGACAGATTTAGAGAGATAAGTTCATTATACGAAGCTAAAACACTTGGATGGAGATTGTTTTAGTTTAAATGTAGATGTAAGTGGCACTGAAGGTGAGGTATCGAAATGTGTGTTTTTATTTGGTCTGGTAAATACTGTCGTCTAGGCACCGGTGCCACATTGGCACTGGGTTTGTAACATAGAACTGTACAGTATATAATAACGGTACCCAACCCTATCTCCCATGAGCTAAAAAACATTTGCCGCAAAGATTAACATTTCAGTTGCATTGTACCATGCCTGTTTACTTCTGTGGGTAAATCATTCAGTGAACTGAAGGACAGCTCTTCTGCATGGGGATTGCTGTCAATCGTAGCAGCGCAGGCATGATTGATTGTACCTTTTAAATCACACCGTAGCTTGTTTATCCTAATAGTTCAGTAAATTATGGACTGGCCAGCAGACCCATTTGTCACCTTGTTTTCACATTTCACAGTCCTATTGTATTCATCAATTAATTGATTAATGGACACATAATGCTTTTTGTGCCATCAGTAAGGCCTTACTGATTCTCAGCCAAAGCTTATATTGCGTTTACTAATAGAAGACCAAATGCAAGACAGGAGATTATCTGTTATTCAGTAGTCATGTGGTATCTGGTAAGCCCAGCTCTCTCTTTCTGAGCAGCGCGAAATCAGGAGTACAGTATCATACTGCACAAGTGCACAAATACCCATAATTCTTCATAGACCTTTGCAGTTTAAAGTCCCGAAAGGGTACATCCAGGGTGAGTGAAGTCTCTTTGATGATCGCAACATTTATTTATTAAGATATACTGTATATTCAAGACTGTAGGTCATGTTTTTTTACTCGTCTTGCTGGTCCTGCGACTTATATTCCAAAACAACAAAATAAAAGAGCAAATAAAACAAACAAAAAACACTCTAAAGCAACTTTTGTCAGACGAATACACTGCATGTCAACTATGGCCTCAAGATTGCATTGTTAAATCTTGTGACTGATTAAAAAACAGTAGTACCACCAATTAATAATACGTTTACATTTACAGAAGAAAGACAAAAGCCTACTGCTTTTTATTCTATATATAGTTCTATGTTCATATTCCCCTGGAGTTGGCAGAATGGTTCAACAGCAACACTGAGGATGAAGAATTCAATGGATTCAGCGATGCAGATGCTTGAAGTTTATCCTTAATACAAAGCTGAATGTCAGTGTACATGTTGAAATATTTCTTCAATGCAGCTTTTCAGTATTCTTATTTAATGAAAACCAAAAAATTGTGGGCGTGTAAACTTTTACATTATCATTGAGAATGGGCAGCTCCATTAGTAAATGTTGTCACCATGACAACGTTCGACTGCCAACCTTCAAATGCAGCTTTAGTTATTTGCTATTAGCCGCCGTGGAGTAGATGGTACTGGGGTGTCACAGCATGCAGCTTGTTTGTCATTCAGTCGCAAGGGCAGAAAGGCAAACTCATGGTGGTGGAGGAGGTGGCATGCAAATGTCTCTCTCTCTCTCTGTTCCCTTATCTATCTTGCTTTAGCCCTCAGGTTTTCTCTTTTCTACCTTACTCGCTACCTTACTGTCTCTTTTCCAATCTCTCCCTTTTTTCCTCACTTAGTTGGCCAAACCTCTGTTTTTTCTTTTCCCCTTTTCCCAACCTCTTCTTATCCCTTGTGCTGTTTGTTGTTCTCACTTTCTTTGAAGCCCGGACTGCATTTCAGTATCTGTTCACGGGCCAGAAGGTCTTCTACAAGTCTGAACTTATTTTGGTAGAGTTGTATTTTGTCCGTGATTTCATGTCTTATGAATATGTTTTAGTTTGAAAGGTGTGGACCTCTTACCTCTCATAGGGTGACATTCTTTCTAAGCTTCCTTTGTGCCAAGCATAATTTATCAGCAGTTTGATCTCACTGCTTGCATACTTGAGAAGCCGCACATTCACTTTTTTTCTCTTGTAGTCCCATTTTCTTTTTGCTATGTCAGCTTAATGATCTTTTTCATTATGATTTAGAAAATCTGCTATGTGGACCTTGTATTGGAAGAGCCTAAACGACACCATTGCTGACCTGAGTGGTCATTGTGGATGTAGTTTTAGATCTTTCACATACAGCAGTCACTTACCGCTGTCTTTTTGCAAAGATGGTTTTCAAGTAACGAACACATCCTGGTCATCTCATGGTAAAAGCACAAATGTGGGCGTCATTTGATTGCAGTGGGTCATTATCATAAAGCCACAGCTCAAAGATGTGTATTGCAACTAATCTATGGCATTACAAACATTTACAAAGTTGGTATATAAACAGATTAACTTTATACCAGCTTCCAGACAGATAATATTTTACAATAAGGCTGTGCGATATGACAATATAATCGTAATAAAATTGGGACCTCGATTCATACCCCTATGCAATCTCATTTCTACATGAGAACGATTCTGCCAAATTTTCATTAGGGCCATCATGTGCATCAAAACAAGAATGAATAAACATGAACTTTCTCCCTTAACAAATGACGTAACACCATGTAATGCAGAGTAGCCGGAAGTAAAATATACACTGTCAACAGCAAATGACAGTGTAAAAGTAACACAATCTCCATTTTATGCCATAATATTGTGTTGCCGTTAACACAGGTTTTATTACACCTGTATTGCAGGGTAGGTAGTTATACAGTAAATATGACTACCGGTATGCCGTCTTTTTGCCATCAGTTGGGTTCAGTTTTCCTTTAACCCTCCTGTTGTCCTCCGGGTCAAACTGACTGAACACACTACCTCTTTGTGGCAGATAGAAGGCGCCAATTATAATTCTACATCTTACACAGACAGATGATGTGCACTGCTGGCACAATAAGGTAGTGTGTTTGAAATCAAAGGACAACAGGAGGGTTGAAAGTAGATCAGGTGTTCTGGTGCCTTTTCCATCCCGCCTCTTGAAATGAAAGATGAATATAAATCATTAAAATATAGAGTTCTATGATATAAATAGGCACAGAATACTTCGTTGCACTTCTGTTACCTTGCTGTGATTTCTGTTAGGAGTTCGGCCTATTTAGCTTCTTGCACCACAAAACAGAACCATAGTTTGGATATTTATTTACTCTGGGTAGGTTCTTTCTCAATTTAGACAAGGGAGGCATCAATCTTCATCAACTTCGATATTTTAATTTAGATGTCATACGGCACAATGCACGCTCATTCCAGTTCTTGAGGCAGAGAATTAGTCATTGCAAAACACGAATATGGAGGTCATGTGGTTGCTACAGCATGTGTCTGCATTTTGATGCCTTTACGATAACACTGCTGATTTTTAACCGGTAACCCTGTCATACACCTTCTCCAGATCCACAAAACACATGTAGACCTGATGTGCAAACTCACAAGCCCCCTCCAGGATCCATGCAAGAGTATAGGGCTGGTCCATTGTTCGCCGACCAGGACGAAAACCACATTGTTCCTATTGAATCTGAGGTTTGACTATTTGCTGAACCCTCCTTTCCAGCACCTTGGAGTAGACTTTACCAGGGAGGCTGAGAAGTGTGATACCCATGTAATTGGCACAAACTCTCTGGTCCCCCAGAGGTGGGACAAAAAGTGATTACCTGCCGAAAATGTATTGCTCTCCACGGGAGCGCAAGTTACACCTGCTTTTTTTAGGGTCGACGATCGCTCATAAAGTGAAAAGACATGTAACTTTATGTCTGTGATAATAGCAAAGATAGTCTTTGTTTAATTTTGTTCAAGTTTGTTTAACCGAATACTCGCTAATTGTGTTATGTTGGCCATCGTGCTAGCAGTAGCCCAGCATAGGCTAATCTGCCTCATAATCATCCTGTAGTGGGCAAGGACGGCTGAAATTTTGTACTATAGTAACTCTTCATGAAATAATATATGCAATGTGGATACATATGGCTGGTTAGTGGCCAAGGACACCTATGTGTTGTGCTACTGTATAGTGTAACTCAAGGCCCGCGTCGTACAATTATATCTGGCCCGCGAGATTTGTTTTAATTTTTTATTTAGTTGATTCTGAAAAGAGAGCCTTTCAAAACCGTACCGAGTACATGTTTACTGACATTGTTGGTAAACCTGTGTGTCTTCTTTGGGGAGCTAATGTGGCTGTAATTTAAGGAATTATATTGTATCCGGTCTGTTTCAATTCATATTTATGTAAAAAAAAAAAAACATTAAGTTTTAGTCTGTTCTATAAATGTTTATCCTGTTCAATCCCCGACCTAAAGTGTGATTTGAGTTTTGGCCCCCTGTGCGATTAAGTTTGACACCCCTGGTGTAAATTTACCTTCAAACATTGAATACCTGCTTATGGATACATATGGCTGGTTACCAAAACGTCACACCCTATTCCACTGTACCGTCTGTCCCTACACGTGATTCCGAGGCTGTGTGTCCACTGCTGCCGTGCCCCTGATTCATCCTGCTTAGTCTAAATGGCGAGTTGGAATAAATGTGCAATATTACTCATTGAATACGAGTATTTT
>JAODUG010021997.1:0-21159 GCA_027564795.1 Aphredoderus sayanus
GGGGGGGGGGGGGGGGGGGGGGGGGGGGGGGGGGGGGGGGGGGGGGGGGTGTGCCCGTACATCTGCCTATCTGCTCTCTTTGTCTGTCTAGAGACACACCACTGACAGACAATGGAAAGTAGAAAAAGATACAGCTGACAAAATCACAGTGCAGTGGGGGGGGGGCCGGGGGAAAAAAATCTAAAATCAAAAGCAATTACAGACTGCGGCAAAAAACTTCACACGAAGAAATGTGAAGTGACATACAAAAAAAAAAAAAAAAGAAGAAAAAATAAAATGCAACAGCCAATAGTGACACACCCACACAAACACACGCCCACAGACACACTGACATGGGAAACAGTCATGCAGCTAACAGACAATATAACCGGAGCTACACCTTTTGTATGTGTGAGTGCTTACGTATGAGTCTGTGGATTGGAGTGGCAATATTAGGAATATGTCATGTAGATACAGTATAAACAGCCTGCAAAACCTCACTTTGAAAATCTAACTTATCAAACTCCTCAGATGTAATTTTTTATAATAAGTGGAAATTATACATTTTATTTGTTATGGTCTCCAAAAAGCTAATTATTATCCAATATAGACCAGGGGGATTTTTAAAAAGTGTTTTTAAAAATTAAAGAGATAAAAATAGGAAGGGGCTAGGGCTGATATAAAATAAATCTGATCTTAAACAGTTGACAATCACCTGAATCCAGCCAGGGCTTAATGAATTTCAACTACGAACATCCTTCATTGGAGATGATTATGACTCACATTGTGATTTATTGCATAGTGAGTTATTTTAAATTAAAGATTCCAATATAAATTTACTGCTAATTTGAGTTTCTCTGCTAGTTGGTACAGTAGAGTGAGTTGGAAATGGACAGTAATCAAATGTTCTACAAATCAGAAAAACAAGTTATTCATAAATGTTTGCATTTCCTTCTATTAGAGTATCATGAGCATTTTTTTATTATCTTTGAATAGTAATTAATTGCAATTACAGTGGAAAATAGAGATGCATTACACAGTGCTGCTATAAGTTGTATGAATCATTATGCCAGAGTAGACCTGCTTTCTATGATGATTACATTTGATCACTATGATTTGCTCAACAGTTTTGATTAAACATGGTTAGTTAGGTATATATACCGTACTATATATGTATATATACTATATGCAGCATAATGTATAGTGCAAAATATACTGTATGTATAGTGTACATTATGCGAGGAAAGTTTTAGTCAAACTGTTGAAACTGCAAGGGTCTTTTCACACTCAAAAAGTTTTGTGTAATTGTGAAAAAAATGTTTTGTCCTTATTCCTGAAATGACAATATTCCTACTAAACTGTTAACATGTCTACTTAAAATGAATATTCCACTAACATCCATTTACATGCAGTTGTACATATTCCAATGTATATGTCCTAAAGCTATGCCTTTTAAATAACTTATTTACCCTACAGAGAAATTTCCATACTTTTCAAACCGCATTAATGTTCTACAATATCGAAAAATGGAACAGCTGGATCCGCTTGTGCTATTTTGCTTATTTACAACAAAATAGGAACTTTTTCAAAGTTTTCTGCACATATTTTACCATAAACAGAGAACCAATGCCGTAAAATGCAGTAAAAACGCCACTTGAAAGTCATATTTCGCATCTGCTGTATGCATCAGATCAGATCAAATCAGAGAAATATCGACATAATGCCTTAATCTGAACATGCACATTTCAGAAAAAGACCTATTTCGGATTATCAGAACAGAATATGCCGTTTTCATCACATTTTTTCAATTTTGGAATATTGCCATAGTCGGAATAATAGTGGAATACTAGTGTGCATGTAAATGTCACCAATGTGAACATAAAAAGAAAGGAGTCCCTTTTCTGTTAGTCCCCATTTTGGTCCACTTTAAGAGGAGTGATTTTGGTTTAAAGATGACTATATGTGAAAACACCCTAAATTAATTGTGAATCTATTTCATGTACACAAAAACAATAGCGAAAGGAAAACCAGAGGTGTTATGTTATTAAAATGTGCCTAAAAGCATTAATCTGTAAGATACAGCCATACGTGGCCTGTAAACAAAAGTGAGTTTGACAACCTTTTGCTATCGTTTATGCTCAACTACTGGATGCATCTGTCCTATAGCAACGTAAAGTACCTCCAAATTTGTGTACAAAAGCGTGTCCTGTTGTTTCTTCCCTATTATATCAACCATCCCAGAGTTTTTCCCTCTATACAGTTTCGACGCAGTGTAGAGACAAGAAGAGTTTGCATTTACACTCGGATTGCCTTTCCCCCTCCTTGACAGTTGCAGTGACCATGACAGGGAACCATATTATTAAGCATAAGATTTAGATAAGGCTTTCTCACTTCTTATTGGGCGATAAGATTGGAGTCAGTGAGCATAAAATCAGGGCACTCAGGCTAGCATACGCAGACTGCTGCAAGAGAGAACCAGTGTGACTCTCCCCAAGGACGGGGAGATTCACAGCAAGCACAAACTTGTACTCTAAACAGTAAAATGTCTCTGGCACAGACACATCAAAGCACCGCTCATAAATGCACTTATTTGGCAAACTGCAGAGTACTTTGAATTAAAGTCAAGAGGAAACGTACTAAGGGGATATGAAGCTTATTGACTGAGTGAAGAAAGCTCGCTAAAAGGAACAGTATCCGGTCAACTGTATGTAATGTCCATTTCTTCATTCCCAGTCTAAAATAATCTCATTATGTCTATTTAGCATTGAAAAGTGAAACAAAGCACATTTTATTTATAGTCACTGACCCCATCTGCATTTCTTTGCTAGCAATGTAGGCACTTATATTTTCATCGCACGTTATCACGTGAGCTAATGGGAGATGGATCGTAACTGGGATGAAGCTTGGCCTGCGATTTCTAAAATGGAGCTCGTATGAGTAATGAATAACAAAGAAATAAATGAAATGTACTTCTGCACTCAGAAGCATGTCTCTAAGACATCTTAGGACATACAGTACAGAGTGCATAACATCTTGGTTTACCCAGTTCTGACATTGCTTTGAATCAGTTCGCATTTTGCTAGAGTTAATGATATGTGAGAAATAACATAACAGCTACAGTATACTGCTAACTACAACAATATTAGTCTACTGATAATCTCATAAATAGGCAGGATTTAAAGGAGCATAATGTAAAATTTCATCTAGTGGTTACAGGATGAAAAGCCAATGAATTTAAAAACAGAAAAAAATATTAATTTAGATAACGACTGCTAACTATTTTTACCTACTACTAATTCTATGTTTTTAGCTACTACTAATTATGTGACCTACTGTGCCTTAATTCTGTGACCTACTGTGCCTTAATTCTGTGACCTACTGTGCCTTAAAACCTAGCGTAGGAAGCAGGCTGAGTTCCTTCCTAACGTTCAGGCACAGTGAACACTTTGATAGATGCTAAAGTCAAATCATTGCCTCTTACAGGACAGGAGAGGTCACCATGTAAAATCAATGCAGGTCAGTGTTTCTGTATGTATGTGTATGTACGTGTGTGAATAGTATTTACTCCGATGGCAATGTAAACAAGGAATTGTGCTTTCAATGAAGTTTCCCCCATTTCCCCCGGCCGTCCCATAAATGTACCATTCTTCCTCCCGCAGTCGTTCATTCTTATTTGTCAAGCTTCCAGTTATCCTGTCTCTTTAACTCTCTCCCATCCTCCTCACCTTCCAGGTGAGGAGGTGGAGCGAGCCCATGCGTCAAGGTGATTGACAGGGCAGAAATGGGACCCTGAGTGTTCTCTCCCTCTCTCTCCCTCTCTCTCTCTCTCTATGCACATCAGCATGGAAGACAGATGAGCGAGATTCTGTGCGCTCAGCCCAGAATGTAATTACCATGTCCTCTGACGTCCCTTGCGCTGCTGCGCTGCTAACAGGCCATTGTGATTCAGCACAAGTCTATCAGAGCAGTTGCAGCGACTCAGCCACTGTTACTAGCAATACGGCAGAACACGCGCGTTCCACTGCAGTGCAGATTCTCGTGGGTTTGAGATTTGTGTGGAAAAATGTGTGTGTGTGTACTGTATGCGTTTGTTGTGCTGTGTTTATTCAGATATTTTCCTGGTTGAGACAGAAACTCATTTCAAGGTGTACATACACACTATAGGGCACACGCACACATTTTCTCACTATCACTGAAACCCCAGTGTATATTGGGCCCCATGGTAATTTCCATTCACCTCTAAAAGATGTCCATGTGTTGCTGACACATTAAAGCAAACATTATTTTTACATACATGCTGCTTATTTTGTGTGAATGGACCAAAAGAGGAAACTTCTACAATGACAAGAGCACAAAAAGTTACTAATTGTAACGTGCTGTGTTATGACTGTCCTTTATTTAATTTTAAAGGGATAGTTAGTGGTTGTTAGCTACGGTAATACATTTTTTGTCAAATTCACCAAATGTTTCCCAGTCCACTATCTTACCGTTCTCAATGTGTGCTGAAAACAGAAGCTGGTACTTCTACACAGCGCTGGCTCCATAAATAGGAACACAAAGTGGCGAACAACGCTCACAACAACAATGGCCTAGGCTTGCGTTTCCAATACGTGGGGCGGAGCTTCTGAGGGAACACCCTACGGCATTGAAGGGAGACGTGTTTTTGTTTTGTTTTGTTAGCATGCCTTCTCAAAAATGCCTAAACCTAGCTTTAAATCAGTATACGGAGACTAGCCATTTATGGCTGGGAGTCAATAATAGTGTGTCCCATTTAGCCCTCCCTCTTTGACACAAGGCGTTGGTTCACCTCACCTTTCACTGCCTCGGCATCCAATCGGCAGATTTTCCAGTTGCGCAATACAGTAATATCTGCAGTACAACAGTGAGACTGATGTTCTTGCACGTACTGTATCTATTTAACACCAGTGGCCTGCTAGCTGTCATTATAGTGATATGCAGTGTGACTGCGGCCATGGGCTACTTGACTTACAGTCACCTTGTGCAGTTCTGGTTTTACAGCATTGCCATCATGTACTGTAGAGATGAACTGATCTGGGCTTGTGACCAGAGAGTTCAGAGGTTATTTGATAGCCTCTGGTGGTCTGCAGCCAGCGCGGGTTTTCATTACCATGAAGCACAGGAAAACAAGGTCAGCATAAAAAGTTGTAGCAAATGAGAAAAAGATGCTTATTAAGATCATATCTTGCTAAAAAGTTTTGTTTTACTTTCAGACACAGGCTTTGTAATTCTATGTCCATAATAACATCACACTGTTGTCTGGAAATCTTTTTTTGCAGCATATTCGATTTTTATCCACCCAGCAAAGCACTTTTTTCCTATTCACTATTCTCTGCCTCTCTAAATCATTCCTCTTTTACAACAAGCTGAAATCGAACATCCTCCAATCTTCTTGCCACTTATATTAACCCTCCTCCTGCTATACCACCTCAATGTTCCACATACTGTATAGTCCTCTTTGACAAAGAATCAATTGTTCAGGCAAAACACACACATTCGCATAAATAAGCATATTATTTAATGGATGGAGAGGGTATGGGCTGTATTTACTGAATACATCAGGATGGATGGTGTATTATTTTGCTAACATCTTGAGAAAGGTCAGACAAAAACGTTAAATTGCAAAGGTACATGGTTTTCTCTAATTACACGGTCAAGTTAAATCTCAATTATTAATTAACTTCACTTTTTAGCCTATCCACACAAGCTAAAAATACATGGTAATGTTATAAAAACGGTTCTAATACTTCAAAGACCAAATGGGTAACACCATTGGTACAGTTGCTACTGAATGTGGAAAGTACAGTACTGTGCATTGTGTGGTGAGGTTCTTAAGTTGCTACAGGAGAGTTTTGAGCATGGTGGTGGTAATCACATGGATAGTGGATGAGCAGTCTACTGAGGAGCCTGTGGATGGGAGATGTGACGATAAGAGAGACATAAAGATATTAAGGAAGAAAGCAAACAGAACACTAAGCCTCATCGAATCAAGTCACACCTGCACCATCTGAGTTGGATTAGAGTCTTATTAGTAAACATTGGCTGTAAAAATTAATATGCAGACATGCTACACCCAAAAAAGACTTTCACTAAAAAGTGACTACACTATTCACGAAAAAAATTACTAAAAAAGTACTAAATACTAATATAATACTAAAATGCGTTCACTGAAAATAATTTTTAAAAGCAAACAATCCACTTGACTAAAAATCTGTCTTCAATGGTATGGATGCATGGTGGTTTGAGTAATAATATTTGAAGATGCTATTATAGATTTATAAAAAAAAGGTAATTAGCTAATGTTCATAATCCAATAACGTATCATGTCACCCACTTATTAAAAGCGAACTAGCATCTTTATCCTGCCATGCTAGATAGTCTCTTGCCATCTGCTATACAATGAATGGAGACAGAAAAGACAATTAAAACTGGGTGTTTTTTTGTTTGTTTTTTGGTATAAAAAATGTATATGCAGGCCAGTGTACAGTTTTGTGTGCTGTGCATGTGCCTTTGTGTGTGTTTCTATCTGGGCTTCCTTTATCAACAGATACAAATCTGTACATCCTTTTGTTCCTTCACATCCATTTTCAAGGTCAGAGAAGGCTAGAACAGTGTCCATGCTATACTTAGCATGCTCCCTGCATTTTGTGCATTCCCCGAGAGCTAAAAGAACATTCTAGGCCTAGTTCGACTAAAATATATAACCATTACATGTTTAAATAATGAGATATATAGATAGGGTGCCTCACATGCTTTACCATGCCGTTTAAAATATTAAAGTTCTAGTTCAGGTAAGTTAGCCTTCCTGCTTTTTCTTTGTCCTTGCTCATTGAAGGTACAGTACGTTGTGACTTTGAGTCGACACAGTAATCATAAATAGACCACTCATAAAACTGATTTATCCCAGTAAAGTGTTGACCATGAAACAATTGTGAATCACCTTTAAACATCATATTCCTCTCCAGGGAGAGAGCTGAGCACCTAGCAGTAATGAGCCAAAATGGCATAGACCATTTGATTATAGAAAAGTGGGAGGGAAAAGGCAATAGACAACTAGAGGGTAAATGAATAGCACTGAGTAGAGGAATCTAGTATGCTTCACCTTGACTAAAAACAAGGTTTTGTTTGGTGCATTGGTTTATCAGATCAATTCTTCAAATTCAAAGAAGGGGTTTGAACAAGAGAGCAGTAGTTTTTCACTTTGTAACCCCATATGTTTCAAGTTAACTAGGTTTTGAACTATGTTGACACTGAAAATTTGAGGACCAGCTTTCAGCACTTCAGCATAAAAATGCCCATGCACCTGGTTCTTTTCTAGCGAACAGGTGATGTATAACACAGTTTAAGGTGAATACGCAAAACGAGATGAGGCAGTGGAGAAGACTGTTTCACAAAACCCATTTATATTAGTTGGAGTCAAATGTATTGCTGTGAAATGGTGATGGAACTGAGATTTTACTCCTGACATGTTGACAGATGAGACCATGAGCACAAAAATTAACCATCTTACTGCATTTTTTTCCTTCCTTTTATTTAAAAGTGCCAGAATGTGATATCAAATCTAATTTGCCTGAGAAATAATATGATTTACTCTACAATTTGGAGTGACAACTGAAATTAAGTACCTGAAAAATAATCTCCACTTGTGTCATATTATGATTGGCTAAATGTGTCCAATTACCTGCTAATAATTTGATCAACACCTATTGGCACTGCCTCTATGATGACTTTGAATGGAGAGTTTCAAGGCTGATTTGTAGAGCAGAACAACTTTGGCTATGAGAGTTACTTGATCAACATGCACGCAGAATAATGGGCCATAATGTCTTCCAAAATGGGATCCCTATTTTAGAGCTTGCATCGTCCCTGTCTTTCTCAAGCTTACATTCTCCTTGCTCTCAGTAGGCAACGCTATTATTACATTTCATAGCAAAAGAAGTTCCTCTCGAGAGATGACAATGGAGGAAAAAGATCATGGGTGTCTTCAAGAACAAAGACCAGAGTAAGAATTGAGCTGCTGTAAATAAACAAATTGTGTTTCCCCGCAACCATGATTTCACAGGCTAATCGTCCATTATGTATTGTGTTCGAGGAAAATAATAGTGCATTTCACCTCTGGTTATTGTGGCTGCACCAATCCAATAGTATGTCATACTGTAATTGTCAATGATGGGCTGCTTTTGAGGAACATAACTATTAATAAAGCATTATTTAAATAGTATTGGTCCACTCTGGTGTTTTCTACACAGCATTAGCTATGTACAATTGAACACAACACACAACAAGCCTTGGTAATGCATTTCCAATGTGTGGGATGGAGCTTCTGAGGGGGCACCCTATGGGACTGAAGGGAGAGGTGTTTTGTTTCGGCTGAGTTGAAATATCAACATACGCTCTCCAGAATGACTGACTAAACCATTAATATTATTATTTTGGCAGGTTAATAATTAGCAATTACATTATTGAAAATATATATAGAAGAACATCCTGACATGAAATGTAGAAATGTTGGATGGCTGAACCCAGATCTGTCTGGGGAACCAGAGGCAGTCACACACACAGAGGTTGCTCCAGAACTGTTGCATCCTTCTCAGACATAACTCAGGAGAAGCATTATAGTACATGACAATGAAGTTCTGAATCTTTTTCCAAAGCAGGAGGGCACCAGAGACTCTCCACCCAGAGAGTGAAAATGCTAATGATAGCAACTTTGAAAATGTAAAAGAACATTCGGGTGCAAAGGAGGGTTTCACTAAAGCTTAGGTTATATTCAACTTTACGGAGGAAAGTGTTTGATCTGGGAGAAACAGTCAGATACATTGTGAAAAATGACATCTGAAGTAGTAGGAGCATGGAGAGACTGGTTCGTTCTTCTAAATTATTGATGAATGAACAAACGCTTCCAGGACAATAGAACCATCTTTCATATGGAAATGAGAGATATCTAGCCATGTTGAAGATCTGTAGCCATGTTTGTTATGTTGGTAACAAATAACAACATCCAGCTGTGTTTTTGTTAAAAATTTTATAAATGTTAACTGTAGGACAGTCTAAATATAGACTGCTCGACTATTACACTAACATTGAAGGAATACATTTTCAACATTTCCATGTAAATAAATGTATGGATGCCTTGCTGGTAGGGCTACTGCTTGCACTGCAAGAACCTCGTTCACCTATACATACAGTAGGTTAGCAGAGCAGATTGGGCTGTTTTCAGTTTGGCAGTGTAAAAGGTTGGACAAGAAAAGTGTGCTGGTTTGAATATACAGGTATATTTTACATGTTTTCTGCACAGAACGTGATGTTTTATGACATAAACATAACATTCACACATCAAGACAATGCTTTAACCTATATGAACTTACAGTATATTCTACCAGTGGAGTACAGCATAAAGCACTTTGCATAGAAACAAGCAGAAAACAAACGAGAAAAGAAATGGACCCTTAGTAGGATAAACACAACTGTACCTAATTAATTTATAATGGGTGTTTTTTATTTAGGTGTTCTGATTAGCAAATTTTTTTCCCTTTTAATACAATGCAGAAGAAGGGAAAGGATATTTGAATTGACCAAGAATATATTTCCTTCATTCATTCTGTCAAAATGGAATCATTGCGGGTGGCTTTACTGACGGGAGAGAATATCTCACAGGAGAGAATTTACGTGCAGAGACTTGCAGTTTAAAGAAATATATTTCTCCTTTCGCAGGGGGTTATTTCTCACTAGAGCCTGGCCCCTTGCAGAAGTCTCAAAGAAGGATTGTTTATCAAAAAGATAGAGCTGAGGCAAGAGAACGCAATGGTGTGGAATGAGGTTCCCATCTCACTCTTTTGCACGTGTTGTGTTATTTCTCTCAAAGATACACCACCAAACACATATCCACTCTCCAAATCTGCCTCCCCTCATCGGTGAAATTGCTTTAAGGTACAAGTACAGAGAAGGGGCTATGGGTCATTCTATTGGAGGTAAAAATAAAGTAAGCCTATACGGAGGGTCGCTTGTTGTGTTTTCATTGACTCTACATTGGAAAGTGGTAAGGTGCTACTGCATCACTGGGCCGATAAACATGAGGGAAAGTTCAATTACGATTTGGTGAAATGTGAAGGTTCTTTCTTCCAGTGTCATTTTTACAAGGCAGCATGGGGTTTCACAGTTAATCTAGTCTCTGATATTGGTCGAAGAAAGTGTTGCAGGTTGTTCAAGATCATAAGGCCTGGCATGTTGGAGCTGACCAAATAGACGACTTAATTGCTGCTGGTTGGTTTGAATGTTCCAAAATTAAATCCAGAGCGAAAATGTGCTCTTGAGAATTGCATTTTATTTTATTTGTTCTTAACAGGCAGCTAAAAATGTCAGAGTAAACCGTTAAGATGACTTTGAATGACACATATTAAACATAATTAAAATTATTTTATGAGGAGTTCAACGTTACCTCTATTATGAATGCTATTTTGAACAGAAGAGCCAAACTGGTGGGGGTAAATAAACTAGCAGTATCCCTCAAACAATGCTATTATTCTATAGCAGACCACGTGTCAGGTTAGTTTGTCATTACAATAACATGCTCTGGGGATGACCGACGTGAAGCAGCTCTGACATCGCTTTTTACTCTCTCCAAAGATGACTCACTGAAAAACCCACTGTTGATGCCATGGCAACAGGAACACACTGTGCAAAATCATCAAAAGGTGCGAGAGAGGTCACTTTCTAAGGCAATTTCATGTATCACCCACCGATAAGTGAGCGAGGGATGACTGGTTGGAGCGCGGTGATGGATGATGCTCTGAATGGATGCCTCATTGTTAGCAGTGGCTGGAGAAACCCGTGAAGAGACACACTTATCGCTGGCCTTCCTCAACGTATCCGCAGTGAAGCTTTCCAGCAGGCTTTCAAGGTGCTATGCCTCCATGTCACTTCCTTCTTTCCTCATTACAGGAGACTTTCTGCCGGGGTCACCGCTGGGTCACTGCAGCTGTCGGCAAGACCATGTCAGGTCTTAAGGGCCGCACCTTGAGATGTTCACTGGAACTGACGGCGGGCACCTGCGCCTGGGACGGCCTAATGTTCCTTTGCAGGGAACAACCGGTACCCGTTAAGCTCGCTACCTGGTTAGGTGAGTCGGAACTGGTGGGGTCGATAGTGCAGCTGTATGGCATAAAACTGTTTTATTAATCGTCCCTGTGACTTTCCCCCGCCTGCTCCTCTATGCTGTTTGTTCTTCTTAACACTTTGTCCTGGTTTGATGTGAGAGTTTTGCAAAAACAAGATTCCGTTTTCTTCCTGATGTTGTATTTCATACAATGCAATACATTCCCATTTTTTTGCAGTAAAGAGCACACTGGTGTTTTAATGGAGTTTACTGTATTATACATACTTTTAAGTAGGCTATATATAAATAAATAGATTGTAATTCTGTTAATTTTCAGAATGCACTTTGTCTTATACAGTATAGTGTTAATTTCGTCAAAAGTTGACTAAATATATTCGTCAATTACCTTTTTTCCCCTGACTAAAACAAGATGATGACGAGACAGCGACTGCGTCCTTAAACACTGACTGTGACAATAATAACATGCACTATTGTTGATGAAAAAAGACAAGACTAAAATTTTATTCATAAAATAAAAACTAATAAAATCGCTTGTCAGTAGGAGTAGTGTCGAAACAAGCACAGGACTGAATGGCTAGCATGTAGGCTATGCGTGCATACTAGCCATAGCCTGTGGGGGACCCAGGCAGGCAGGCGTTAGCAAACCTTTTGCTTACATCTGTTATGTTATCCGTTATTATGTTTTTGTAGGTAGCTCACATTTCCTTCCCCAAAGCCCATAAACCATGTTTTGATTTAAATGTAAAATAGCCTAGATATATTTAAGGCTATGGCTAAGATGTCTGTTTTGTCATGTAATAATTCTTGTCAAATTAGGTTACATTTATATGGCATAAAACGAATACATTGCCTTAAAATATAATTAAAGCTGTCTGTAGTAAATTTTAGGGAAATTAGCTTTGTGAATATAACACCACTTAATTTAGTATAAGTTTAGATTGTATAGTAGTCAACTATGCTACCAATCTGCAACAGGCTACAGTATTAGCCTAATTTCATTAGTTTTAAGAGAGAAAACATTTTAACAAATGTATGACTAAAATGTAATGACTTCTCATCGAATAAAACGTTTTCCATTTTTGTCTACTAGACTAAAACTATTTAGGATGAAAATGACTAAAACGTGACAAAACGATTACAAATTTTCATTTATAGACTAAAATATGACAAAAACTAAAATAACTGGAAAAATTAACACTTGTCTTATATCAGAATTCTAACATTATACACTGAAAGGTTGCTTGCAACAACTCTTGTTATACTGTAGCAATGCATCAACAAAAAATCATACTGAGCAATGTCCTCAGATTTGGATCAAATCACTTTAACATTTGGACAGATATAGATTACCCTTATTCAGAATAGAACTGGGTCACAAAATTCTGCCCAAAGCCTTTCCCTACAGTGCAATGGATGGTTTCACAGAGACATGGGCAAAGCCATCTACATGGCTAGTAGCACCAATAGTAGAAACCAA
Source organism: Aphredoderus sayanus (assembly GCA_027564795.1). Lineage (NCBI taxonomy): Eukaryota > Metazoa > Chordata > Actinopteri > Percopsiformes > Aphredoderidae > Aphredoderus > Aphredoderus sayanus. The sequence goes on from JAODUG010021997.1 coordinate 12,591, forward strand.
TAGTTTCATATAAATGCAGAGAGAAAGAGATAGGTGTGTTTAAAAACAACACATTATGGAATGATAAAACACACATACAGAATAGATTAAATTTGACAGTCCATCCATGTCTCTCTGACTAATAAACCTTCCCCAAAATTGAGATTCCAAGATTTATCTGGCTGATGAGCTAATAGGCTATGTAGCTGAGGGGAACATGTGCCTGCTTTGGGTGGTATCTTACTGCATACAGTAAGTCAGGCAGAAGCTGGGCTGGGGTCTGCAGAATGTGACCACAAAGATGCTGGGGACTGATAATAACAGCAAAACATTAAAGACAGCCTGACAGAGAATACAATAATATTTGGCAGATAACATTATATATCTAATAGGCTACTGTGTGTGAAAGTTGGAAAGGGGGATAAACAGAGAGAGAGTATTGCCTGAATGATTTGCATGTTAAAGAGTCAACAAGTAGACAAGGCCCTAGTTTAAAATTAAGAAGCTGTATAATCGTCAGAGTGTGAAGTATTGCGAGTGCCCCATGTGTAATGCAATCTTGGCCTTTGGCCAGTTAAAAAGTGAAAACAAAAACAAAAATAAAAATAATATTCAGGGAATCAATCATGGCAACTGTAATAAAACCAGCAATTTCACTGTAATTCTTTTGTGTCAGAAAACGCTGCCAAGGGATCGCATTTACAACAAAAATGTGTATTTTTTTCCCCTTGATCTATGCCTGCAAGCACACTGATTTCTATTGAGAAATAAGACTTTCTGCTGCAGTGTTCCCTGGCTGTGTCTCCCGAGATAGGTTAGTCAAATCTTAATAATGAAGTAAATCCTCTGTTTGACAAGGTATGAGAAATATGCAACTTAAAAACACAGACTCATCGATTACCGTGTTAGTAAACTATATTAAAACTACAACAATCACACTCTCCAATGTATTGTACAAAAAAGATGATGGCAGTGTCATAACTCAGTGAAAGTACTAGAATGTTAATGATACATAAACTCCAGGCTTATACATGCATTTAGAATCAGTAGTTAGTATTAGTAGTAGAGTACTCCAACATGTTTAAACGTGGAATCAACGATTGTAAGTTAATACACTTAACCTCAAATTCAGAAAATATCTTCTCATGGTCTGTTAGCTGCCCATTCTGTGTACGTGCAAAAAAACAATCTGGAATCAGAAACAGAATCCCTGACTTTTAATAAATCCCCCACTAATAAACCCTGTTGCTTGCCAAACAGCTCTAAGACAAGCTGTAGGACAACCTGGATGCTGGAGGAAGCTCTGATTGCATACATCATACGTCTGCTGCTATGGTGTGTCAATGCCCTTGCAAGCCTGCAAGACTGTGGCATTGCCTCCAAAGACAGGATATGAGCAGAAAGAGCTATGTGACGATCCGATCACAGCACACTGGAAGAGACGGATATCTTGATTAAAAGTGTCTTTTGTTTCTAATTACCTCAACAAGATTGAAAGCTCTAGGCATTTCTGTGTGTGTGTGTGTGTGTGTGGGTGTGTACACATGCACGTGCGTGTGTGTGTGGCTTATGAATGAGTAAATAAATATTTTCATTGGTAAATCTGACCAATAGGTAATTGAAACTCGAGGTTAGCTATCACTGCCCTGACATTATCTGGAGACATTAGAAGCATTATGTTTACGCTCAATTAATGTTGTTTTGCAGTACTATCTTCATTTAGGTTTACAAAGAGCCACCATAAGGCAAAATCCTTAGGCACCTTTGATTGGATGTGAACCAGGGACTGTGAGCCAAACAAATAAACTGACATAAAAGAAGACAGGAGAAAACAAGGAGGAAAATCAGGTTGATGTTTCAAACAAAGCAACCAAAAAATAGCACACATAACTGAAAACACACAATTGAGGCACACATCGGTTCTAATTGGTGTTTCATGACACGCAGCCTGTGGATCTGAAGCCCTAACCGCGCATTCTGCCATGTCCCCTGTTGCCATGCCGACAGTGCGACAGGCCGTCAAGGTCACTCTCGTCTCGCCTACCTCAGCCACAGCACAAGGAGAGAGAGGGTGAGAGAGAGAGAGAGAGAGAGAGAGAGAGAGGGGGGGGGGGAGAAAGAGAGAGAGAGAGAGAGAGAGAGAGACAGAACTGGTGAGATGAAGGGACACAGAAAAGGTCAGCGAATGTGTGATAATCAATTTCCAGCTGCCCAGGTGTTTACATGTGTGTTTGTGTGTGACAGTGACAAAAATAAAGCCGCGTCGAGTTCCGGTTTCATTTTTCACACGTTCAGCCAAGTGCAGTGTTTGCACAGGTGTGTGCCCACATCAATGTGTGGGCGTTTGTGTGTGTGTTCGAACGTCCACACACCGCCCCTCAAAGGCAAGCATGATGTGACTAACAAGCTCCCGGCCATTTTTTAAACGTGACCTTGAAAGTCCTCCAATGGAACGCATAAATCACACTACTATCTCTCTTCCCCCTGCCCAATCTCTGCCTTGCTGCATCATGGTCTCCACCCCCTCCTGCAGGGAAAACCTCTGTCTGTGTCGGTGTGACAAAGCCTTCTCAGATGTGTCCTTACTCAACCTGAGTCACCTTTCCATTTGGCAGACAGCACGACTCCGGTAATTAGCGCAGTTTATTATTAATTCCAGTGATTAATGGGGGAAATGGTACCAAAGCGAGATGGCACAGCTGTCTGCCTATGTAGCTGGCAGAGAGGTGAATTCATTTCTAGCCCAAGAGTCATATTTTCTCTAGTGTGAGCTACCTTTTAACCAGGCTGTCACAGTTTATGGCCAGGCGAAGTTTGAGTATGAGACACAAACGATGATAAGCCTCGGAAAATCTGAAGTTCCCAGATGCGTCAAAACCTGCTTTGCTCCATCGTACAGTATAACAATATGCTATGGCTGGCGGCAAATTAATCTCTCCATTTATGCTTCCCCTCTTTCCTCACCGCGTTGTATATGTTATCATAAACAATAAGCTCATAAACTTTAATTATGTGGTGTGGGTTGAAAAGTTCGGTGTACTGTATGTTAGTAGCTATGGCTTTCTAGCTCTGTTGCCTGGATAACAGAACTAATGACATGGCTTTACAGTGATGGCACAATATAAAACAATGAGAAAGAAAACACACATGCGATAGGTAATACTGGGAATAGAGTCAATATACTGTATAGAAAGATGGGGAGAGAAAGCAACTGTAAACAAGAAGAAAGATAGATAAGATAGCAAGCACAAATTCACTGGCTAGAAAAACAAACACCATTTCCTGTATCCACAAATGAAGGCGAGTCATGCTAATCCTCGTAAATAAAATAAATATTGTTCACGGTACAGGCGCTGTTGTAACTTATCTCGTGGCTTGGCTCTGAGATTGTTAATACTGTGACCACCGCATCTTAACATAAAGCACACATAAATTCAATATCTCAGGAATACTCTTCCTACAACTACTGCTTTCACTTCCTTGTCGTGCTAATCAATAAAGCTGATTTGACAGGCGTATAAAGAAAGAGGAAGCTTGTTATCGGGACAACTCATTTCCTCACTGATGAGGCAAGTCATTAATAGTGTCAAGGAAATTAGCGTAGCGTCTCTTGTTAGTGTTCACGTGTTTCTGTGTGCACGTGCACATGTGCCAGATATTTAGAATAGTGGCAACCTATGGAACAAAAAACAGTGACATTCAATGTGAATGCTTGGTGTTTGGAACACCAAAAGATTGTTATTGATGGTATTCAAGACATCTGCAGACCATTTACAGTAGTAAAGATTGTCTGTCTCTGTCAGTAGGAGAAGAAGTTTGCACAAATAGAATAGCAAACACACGCTCAACCATGTACACATACACAACCTATATGACACTGATTTAATAATAATAAATCCTTTTTTCATTTTGTCAGATCAGGTTTTTCTTTTTTGGTCAGAGCCCAGGTGTTGCTGATTCCCAGGCCTTTTTTCCCCTGTGCATTCTTCATTTTCTTTTTTTTTCTGATGTGGCATTTTCCTGTAGCCATAAAAGATATTATATTAATAATGTGTTTCTCTCATTTCTCTATATTTCAGGGGACCTTGTACGTCGTTGAACGCAGTAGTATCAATGTTTGCTGCAAAATAAAAAGTTAAAAAACACTCCCATATCAAACTGTGAAAATACAATAGGTGATTATACAACTGCATGACCCTGTGTACATATCCCACATAGTCCTAATCCCTTCCCTGGTGGCTTAAAACTGTCAAGGTGAGATTCCATTCTCCGTAGGGTCCCTATTATACACAGCGTGTGACAGTAAAAATATCACTCCTATCTTCAGTAACATTGCCTGCATTTTCCAGCAATTACAGGTCCACACTTCATGCCCACATAAATGAGCAAAAAGACACCATCTTATTACCTGCAAACCAAGAGAGAGCTTTCCTACTGTCAAAGCTTTTCCGGGTGAAATCAACTATACAAGGGGGAAATATGGCTTCAAATTGGGAGTTCTTCTGGAAAAACTCGCGCAGCTGCCCTTTTCTATACTGATCCCGGTGGCATTTAGGGGTGAATTATTTGTGGATGAGGGAACATAAGAGAAGAAAAGGGACAAATAGTGTTAGAAATGAGACTTCACTGCATCCTGAAGCTGTCTTAAGACGATAAGTTGTGGAGACGACATTCTCCACAGCCACACAAAGTCTGATCACTTAGCGCCTAGCGCTACGAAACAAACATTTTGAAACAAACACTTGACTACAATGTCATTGCACTTAGCCATAACACTGGTCACTGATTGGTCCATCCCATGTGGCTGTGCAAACAGTAAAGCAGACAGTATTTCCAGACTATAATCTCAGTGAAAATAGAAAGCAATAGTCGAGCGAAGGCAGGCTAGCTCTATACACTTGAATATACACTGAAAACGCACAGTTTATACTACCCCCTAGTGGTGTAGATGCAGCAGTGCTAATGTTAACTCTATTAAGGGAAATGGGTGACGTCCGTGGGTCCCATTTTGTTGAATCCCACTATGAAGAATATCTCATTCTGTAAATGTTTAAAGACACTGAAGAAAATAATTATCCATTTTATCCAAGTCTAAATCAAATCGAAGCCATCCAGGTTCCCATCAGATATAGTAGCATGGTTCACTGGACAGTAAAATATTAACATGGATATTCCCTGGTGCTCTGTCGATGTTTAAATTGTGGTGTCAAAGCATGTGAAACATCTACTGTGTGCCGCGTGTACACAGTAACACACTGGCAAACATACTAACACACATACACAAAGACAGGGAGCTACGTTCTTGACCATTACTAAGCCACAGCATGCAACATGATAAGAACTGTTTTTTCACATGAACACAAATGCATTACATGTGTCAACAAGAAAGCCGATTTTCCAGTGAGGGAAGGACCTTGAAACGCTGATGATAAAGGACAATGGGCTATGGTGGTATTGCACATTTGTTGTGCTCCAAATTTGTTACATGGTCATGTTTTGTTTTTCTTTCATTTTTTACTTTGTGTGAGTGCGGGCCTGCGTGATGTGTGAACGCAATGGAGGTCGAGGGATGCGATGAGGTGTCCGTGGGCGTTGTGTTACTGTGATGACATGTGGCTATGGCTGGGTGGAAAGATGCTCAACAAAGCACTGACAACAAGGAGATTACAATACGTAAATTAACAACAAAAGAATACAGTCTTCTAAAGGAGAGATGCGAACGAAACAACAACAACAACAACAACAACAAAAATATAAAAGCACCACGAGGAACAAAGCGGAAGCCACGAGCCGTTCTGGACCCAGAGAGTCCTGTTTGAAGTGGTTTGCTTCAGGGGCGGTTGGAGAAGTCGCAACGGTGGTGGACATGTTGGCAGGGACCGTCTATCGCACACTAACGCACAGCCCCTAAGCACAAAGCAATCAAAGAATACCAGACATTTCTATCAACCAAAGTTTAGGCTGCTTGACTCCGATCGATTCCACCTTCTTCCCCCACCATCACATTGCCTCTACTGGCTTTGATTTGACAGCCACTCCCGTTCCAATTCAACATGGGCATCTGGACCCTCTACTTATATTTAATAAAGACATGATGGAATTATTGTGGGCAATGAATACCATATCCCATTGAGTTAGTTACTGGGCACTGGGTAGTTTCACACTTTACCTGATTTATGGCTCAATGTCATTTTCCTCGCAATAACATATCTCTGGGGTGTTTTAAGTGTGATTTCTTCCTGCTCTGCATCTGACAAAAGCTAATCATGTCCAGAATCACAGTGGTGACGATCACACTGACATGAGTGCATGTTTGCGTAGCCAGATTGTCTGCCAAGGGCAGACAGCAGACACTCCGTTTTGTGAGTTGTCCACAACAGTCATTTTAAACAGTGGGGATTAATTGCTATCGATGCGCTCAAGTCAGAAGACAATGGCAATAATTTTCAGAGCAATTGAGTAAATAAAACAACAGCTGGCAAACAAAGAATGAGCTCATCACTTTAGTTTGAAGAGGGGGAAGGATAACGCACGTTTTAGTGGTTTTAAAAACCGTTAAATACTATATCCAATTGCCATCACTATTGGGCTATGCAGCACAGCAGTATGGTAAAGTATAGTCGCATTTCTCCACTGCTGAAACGCAGCACTCTGTTTTTCTTTTGTGAACAATAACGTCGCCTGCAGGAATAATTAGGACCTCAAATGGTTATTTTTCCATCCTTGGGCTTCGGATGTGAACTGATTTGTGAACAGCACCAAGTCTAATGAACACGAAACACTTGATTAATGAGAATCTATCAAGCTGTGGGTACACAGGGATTTATATGGACATGTATTTGTTCAGAATAATTCTTTTCTTTATTATGCACTAATCTGTCATACGGTAAGACAACAGCATCAAACCCCTTCACACATAAAATGTCAAGGGAATTTATTTTTATTTTTATTATTTGTATTGGATGGATAAGGGAATTATTAATTTGGGGATTACCACCATGGATATACCTTGATATCCTTAGAACTCACACAAAAACAACAGAAACAAAATCCTGATTCACTAAATATGACAAATGCAGTGCAAATTAGTTCAAAATGTCCCCTTGAACCCCCAAAACCCCTGAAGACAACCACTTCAACATGGACTGAACTATTGGGGCAGGTGTGTAGCCTAGGAGGATCATTGTGGCTCCACCAACAACAGGAAGCATGGCAACTGGACACTACCAATAATTAAAAATGTGATAATGAAAGAAATTAAAGAAAAATAACTATTAGATTGACAAGGATGCCGATACCTTACCTGGGAACACAGGCTGTGGAGGTCTCCCCTTCAGGGGCGTCTGGGGCGGGACAGCAGAACTGGTGGAGAACTGTTTGGTTGCTATCGGGGGAGGACACATAGAAGAGAGAGACAATGAGAAGGTGGCCACATTTAGCAATTAGCTAAACTGAACAATATCATGTCATGATTAAAATGCAAATCAACCTGACATGCACGTCAAAGATTAACTTGTGTTCCAAATGATCGATTAAAAATGCATATCTGCCTAATGATGCAAATGCCTTACTGCATATGCCAATAGTAGCTTTCCCAGCATTCTCCTGGGGAAGTTGGTCTTCAGCCTCCGGCTATGACAGTATGTTTCTAGTTTGTGATAGCTCTGCTGCTTACATTAGCCAGAGTTGAGTGTTGATTTGCAGAATGCAAACATACAACTTTGTGGATTTTATTTAGCCGGTTTTCTATTCTCAAAACTGTCGGCTGAGCGTAAGAACCTGAATGCCAGAGGCGACAGCAGATCCCCAGAGTAGCTACAGGTTGACTGCTCCTTCACTGCAGTATCACTTAAAGGAACCAACACAAGCAAAACCACTCATACAGAATGCAGTAACATCCCAGCTCCTTGCAGGGCCCGAGATTGACATCTGACAACAGTTTGAAACGTTAGTGTTGACGTATACTGCAACATTTATTCACTTAACATACCCCCACTGCACCCCCAACATCCACAGCTTGCTGTCAAACACACACAAGGGCTAGAATGTTACTTTTACAGTGGGTTCAGCAGAAGGTCCGTGTAAAACACCTGTTGAGAAGAGCAGTCTCGGAATTATTGGCCGATCATTTTGACTAAAAACGACCCAGATACTGTTTATCTGTATTCCTATCTTCTTCCAATCCCTTTCCAGGGTCATCCCACCTCTATCTTTGCCACCCCCCATCCCAACCCTCCTTTTATGGGGACCGTGCTTGTGATGCAGGGTAGGGATTTGCTGAGTTACTCCTGCCGTCAGCAAATGTGGCTAATAAAAAGTGCAAGCCGCAGTCTCTGGACGCGGGCGTCAAGGAGAAGAATGGGAGCGAGGGGGAGTTAAAAAGACGGAAAGGTGAGAGAGAGAGAAAGAGAGACATTGACGCAGACTACAGTACACCTTGAGCCAGCGTTTGACTGTTTGGCACTCCCTTCGTTTCCATCGCTCCAATTGCTGTCGCCCTGTTTGGATCTGAGAATTGACTCCCTCTCTGCCTGGCATAATCTCTCTCTCTCTCTCTCTCTCTCTCTCTCTCTCTCTCTCTCTCTCTCTC
>JAODUG010022015.1:0-20497 GCA_027564795.1 Aphredoderus sayanus
GGTTTAGCGCCTTCTATCTGCCACAAAGAGCTAGTGATTTGGGTCATTTTGACACAGAGGACATTACGAGGGTTAATAGTTGTTGTAAGTTAGTTTAGCTGAACAATATGAACCCTCTAGACCCCTTAGGTCCAGGGCCAGTCTGTTAACTGTCCCCAAAGTAAAAAAAAGACACGGAGAGGCATAATTCATCTACTATGCAACAACTAGCTGGAATGGAAGATCTGAGACTTGCTCCAACACTATTTTTAAATACATTCATGTTATGTTACTGCATACTGCTGTAAACCTTGCTTTGTTGTAAAACATTTACATTTTATTATTGTATTCTCTAATTCCTTTATACATTAATTGAAATGTATTTTTCTGCATGATATTTGCTATATCAAAAAAGTACCTTGCCCTGCCTTTCTTTAAATGGGCAGGTTTCTACCAGTATACGGCACACTTGTTTAAATGCAGTACATGTATACTGCATGCCCTCTAGTTTAAAACAAATGAGTTTGGTCTCAATAGTTCAGAGGAGTCGTGGCGCCCCCCGGAGTGAGTGTTCTTGTGTCTTGCTGTGCAGTGTTGTCAGCTTGTACGACTGGTGGAGGCTTAACACTTATTAGCTAAAGAACTGTCTGGCATGATATACTGTAAGCACATACTGTAGTTCTGCTCCACAGTTTGCGTTGCTTTTAAATGTAAAGTCTTTTCAACCATAAACGCTATCTGCAATTATATACTGTACATCAGGTGATGTACCTGAGCCATCACAAACAGGTTGTCAGCCTCTCCACAGCTACATTTCCACATCCTCATTTGCATGCACCGGTGGCTATACCAGGCTTATATTAGCTTACTGTATATGTTACCAGAACACACAGCCATCCTCATGCCTCTGCTCTCAGCAGCAACTGCACATCTTTGTATTCTTTGTAATGCTGAGCACATTCAGCAGCAAGCTGAGATCATCAGAGGGAAGGAGCACACGATTAAAAAAAAAACCCCAAATGTATTAATGTTCAATGAAAGCTATTCATCGGCTTAGAATCAAATTGAAAGCTCAAACTAAATTAGAAACCACTGGGAAGACAAGTAAATGACTCCAGGAAAGCACAGTTAAAGAAGCCAGCAGCAGAGGAAGGGGGGTGGAAAGAAGGCGTGTGTGTGTGGGGGAAGGGGAGGGGGAAGGGGGGGGGGGGGACAATCAATTCTCTGCCATTGTAAACACCATTACAGGTGAGCTGTCTTTGGTCATTGATTATTGGGGACACTGAGTGTGAAGGGAGTGAGACAAGGGAAAAGACTATATGAGCAGAGACTGAGAGACAGACAGAGAGACAGACAGAGAGAGAGACAGAGAGAGAGAGAGAGAGAGAGAGATGGACACAGAGGCAAGTGTGAGAGGAAGAAACAGAAGTGTATACGCTCAAGAGTGAGAGAGAGAAAGAGAGAGAGAGAGAGAGAGAGAAGGACAGAGAGCGAGAGAGAAAGAGCGGGCGAGGGAAAGATAGACAGAACAGGAGGGCCCACTCAGGAGACTCAGGCAGTGTCTAGTGTTCACTGGACCGTGAGACTACACTGCCTCAGTCACAATGTGTTGTTCTTCTTAGGTAAACACCAACCTAACCCTGGCAGATGAAAGTACCGGTGCACGCTTGGAAATAAATTACGCACCCTTCAGCTTGAAGCGAGCGCCTATAGGCCCACCTAGACCTTGCGTGTGAACAAAACAAGATTGGGGGCCCCCCATTTTCTATCAGACAAGGTTACACACTGTATTTCAGGGATTTGCCTGCTGTATTCAACACCCATGTAGTTTAGATGGCGAGACCAAGAGCTATTCTACCCATTTAAATAGGTGCCCTCATGCACCCCCCACACCTTCCCTTTCCAACCTATTATACACAAAAGCGCACATGGCTGTTGGAAGAGGTGAAGTGAACAAACAGGGGAGTAGAGAGGAGTGCAAACCATGGTACACTGAGGCGCAGGGGCGTAGGGATGGGGGCGTTGTAGATAGTACGCCCATGCAGAACTGTGGTGCGGCCATTCATTGCATTGTGGGTGGCTTGACCTGATCTCAATGGCAGAGGCCAGACGTAATGGTCCGTCTCAGTCCTGTCTGATGTCTTGCGGCACACGGTAGGACCTACAGTAGTCCGTGTCCTTCCTCTTATTGCAGGCAAATGGGAAGTCAGAACCATCAATTACACTGGTAAACAAGTTTGGCCATGTAGAACATTCAATTACACATTAAACATTAATAGCAGGGGCTTATTTCACACATCCATTAGATTGTGTTAAACATGGATGCTCAATCTTCTTAATAGAGCTTGAGTGACATTTTTGTGTTATTTATTTTTTATGTGAAAATGTAATCAGGCAATAGCAGAGCTATGGTCGGGTGCCATTTTCCTAGAAGGGGACGGTTTCTGTCTGACACTCGCTTTGGAGGGATCTAAATGTAAGATAATAAATAACTGTATTAATCTCCTAGGGGAACACAGAGCCAGCAGCCTTATCGACGCTAAACGAGATGCCATGCATGATGTACGACAAACAAAATGGGAGTAGTCCGAGAGGGTTAACGTTAGACGAGCCCCATATAAAAATGAACAAGTCACTTCAACCTGATATAGCTCCGTTTGTGTGAACAACGCTTTAGCCTCTAAGCCCCAGCCTGCATTCAAAATGTCATTATCGAGACCGGCAAACACAGGGCGACTGGCGCCGAGCGACGGGGCTGGTGTGAAATGGAGAGAGCAGGTGAGGGACGGCACAACGGGAGCAAAGCAGAGGGAGAATGAGAGAGAGACTAAGAGTCAGGGAGGGAGAGAGAGGGAACAAGTTGAGGAGTGAAGGCTGAAAAAGAACAAGTGCAAGACAGGCTCCAAGGGTGCGGTGGGGTGGGAGGGGTTGGGACAGTAAGAGGAGAAGAGAGTCTGCGTGGGGGTGGGGGAGACAGAGAGAGAGAGAGAGAGAGAGAGAGACAGACATGAAGTAGAGTAGACCTTTAAAGTGAGTGCAGAGTAAGGCGCTGTAAAGGCTACAGTACTCTCTCTGTGAATAATACGCCTCTGAGGCTCAGAGGAGCTGGGTCTTCACAAGCCTCCGTACTCCAGCGCAGCGGGCCTGAGGACTGCTGCTTAGCCACTATTGCACATCCTACTGTACAAACGCATTGTTTGCTTCCAACGCGTGCATCAGCGGCGCCATTGTGGTCCTGGCGGGGGGGTGTTCAGGAGGCTGCGTCACAACCGACACACTTTAAAATGGTTTCTTCCTCTTCTGTATCGTTACATAAAAAGTGACTTGTGTGGCTTTATAAGCCGGCTACGATCATAACATTACTAATTTATCAATATTAAAAGAGCTTTGTGACTGTAAAATCTATCAGTCCATAGGAATAGGAAACAATAAAGCAGTATAGCCCACTATAGCCACTTTGTTGCATTTGTAGTAGGCCTACAGCGCTGAGCAAACTACAGTACACGATGGCACGCAGACGAGGCAAGATGAATACTTACAGCCTGAATCGGATCAAGAGTATCTTCCAGAACCAGCAACACAACTTCGACACATTTTGTACAGACTCCGAAACGAAGCTCCCGAATTTACCTGTGGAGCTGAGGGCAACGAGATGGCACCGCGTGAACCGAACAACCGAGTTTCTAAATTATTTGCCTCCATTTCTTCTCTTCACACTGTATGTCGGTTTGGCAGGTTGTTAGTGCTATGAAGGTTCCCCTGCAGCATAGCACAGTGTGATAGGGTAAATCAGAAAGTAGAAAAGGATATACTGAGTTAAAGACCTAACACATATACTGTGTGTACAGTATATGCTGTACTGTAGGCCATATAGTGTTCCATATGGCACATTGGTTGGACAGGGTTGGGCAGGACTAGGCACATCTACAAGAACTCAAGAGTGTATTGGTCAACACCCTCGTGCCCTAGCCAGAAGCTACAGCATGACATTATGAATAGATACTGTACCATTTCAACCATTTCCTGGTTCCCACAAGATTCCTCATTCAAATTACTATAATGTCACGGACCGATGGGAGTTTAAGATAAAATAGAACCCAGTGGAGGTTTGTGGAGGGGGGTGATCATTAATAAACAGAATGAAATGCAATATCTTACACTGAACGTCTGTGTGAGGTAAGGTAACACAGTCAAGGGTTTGACTTAAGTTCATTATCACTTACAAAATAAAAGTAGCAGCTAGCTCTGACAGCCACTAGCTAGCTTAGCTGACTATGCACCTATGTGCAAGGTGAAAATGTGTGTGCGTGTTGTGAGAAGCACACAATCTGTGGAAGTGCTAACAAATGAAAAGATGAAAGCATATGGCTCATGCAAAGTCTCATGGAAATGAGGAGGAGAGGGTAAACAGGGGGGTTCTACACTTCTCTTTTAGGAAAGTGCAGAAATCAACACCTCTGAGGAGCGACGGGGGGTGGAGAAAACACACACACACACACACCTTCCCCTCGGTTCTCAGCCCGGCGCCCCACCTCCGCCCGGTAGCGCAACATCGACAGGGGGACGCGACGTGCAAAGAGGCTGGAGACTGGCTGCGTCTCAAATTGAAAGGCTGTTAATTGGTGTTCATCGCACGTTTGGGGGAGCGTGATTCACAACAAGCCCGTTCTAAATTTAAAGATGCCGTCACTGGTTCTTACCAACGTGTTGGGAAAGTATATTCCGGGGGAAAGAAAAGTGGGAGAGGAAAAAAACTTTTATGTAGGCTGCACCACAATTGCTATATCGTCCGTATGCTCCTTATGTAAAATGCTACTCGTTATATTAGGCGCCTAGGTATACATAGGAGGATCTCCTTTAGCCAAATGATTCACTTGATGGTTTACTGGCGGTTTACAAGCATTTACAACAGACTTTGGTAGCAGGAAGTACTGTAGCTCTGAGGATGACAGCATTTTCTTTCTAAGGAGTAGTGTAGAGTTTATATGTAATTGTGTAAGTGGACTTTAACACAGCGCTGAACGTGAGTCCCATAACCTTTAAAAAGAATTAATGTGGAAATTGAAAAATGGAGAGGACATTTTCCAGCACCTCACAGACAAACATTAAATTCGATCATGAGAGTTATTGGTTTGGGCTTAGGTTGCTGTCGGTGTGCCTTGTTCCTCAGTAATCTAACGCTGTGATTTAGCAGGCAGCCGGCGCCCTCACCTCCAGGCAACCGACCCAGTTGTGGTTGGGACGGGAGAAGGAAATGAAACATGGAGATGTGCATCGTGTTGGCTTCTGCTCCTTCGCGCGCGGGCTGCGCTTGCTAACAGCATTAAAGCAGAGAAGCCGACGGGGTGAACAGTAACAGCTGGCTCGCGTCTGGGGTGTCACAACAGCTGATTTCATTGACGTGACAGTAATGGCGCGCGGGCAGCTGTGAGCCGTCCACTCGTCAGTCCGTGGCCCCAATGCCACCTCCTCACTAAGCCACATGGAGACAACAGTGCGTCAGAATGGTGTACCACAGTAACTATAGAGTAGAACAGCATTTAAAATGGCTGCTGCCGCCCTAAAAGCCTTCTACAGTAGCTCTGTTGAAGGTACATTCTGGAGGAAGCTTGTTGATATTTGAACTCTATCAAAACAAAAACACCTCTCCCTTCAATGCCATAGGGTGCTCACTCAGAAGCTCCGCCCCCACACATTGGAAACACACTGTAAAGGCAAGGATATTGTTGTGTGGTGCGGTCATCAACACTGGGCCCTCAGTTATGTGTATACACAAACTACCCCAATATGTAATTATTCTCAACGACATACTACAATCTACAATTAAAATCATTTAATTATTGGCAAAATAAAAAATAAAAATAAAGGTTCTGGCATGAACAGCTTCATTATTTCCGATTCAACATTTAAAAACATACTGGACAATCTACAATCTGTTATATAATTTCATATTTAGTGTAAATATCTGACAAATACAGCAGTTGTCAACTCTCCTGCAGCTTTGGGCAAAGCTAAAATGCACATGACTCCACACACACACATACACACAGAGAGTCAGCAGTGTACACTTTCACCAAGTTGCTAATGTTTTTTTTTCTTCTTCAAATGTCAACATTACACTGAGACAGCTGATATGTGAATGAGACTGTACCCACTGTCCATCCCATGTTATCTTGTGACTGTATGGCCCTTCGTATAAAACCAGACGTTCACTGGCAGTTGGGTGTGGAGCCTGGACAAGTGTGAACTCAACCCTGACAGCCCCTCTAGTACCCCGGGGGTTTGTGGGACAATTTGACCACGGAGATTGAGATAATCGCAAGCCTGTGGAGTGTCAGTGTGTTTATTTGCGCCAGACCGTGTGTGTGTGCGTGAGAGTGTGCGTTACATAAAGTAATTGTGTCCTCCCATGTGTAAAAGTAATCAATCAGATCCCTTAATGTGTTTCATTAGAAGTAAATTAATATTCTGCCGTGATCAATAGGGTATTGGCTGTTATATTGGGTGAGTGTATAATGAATAATCATTTTAACTCATTTCATTCTTTATTTATGCTGCATTATGCTGTGCTTGTGTCTGATTCCAAAGAAACACAAACAGCGTTTTTGTTGTGAAAGAATGCCCTGTATATATAAGAAATATTTGTTGTTTTGGCGTCAAGAAAACTAGCCCCATCAACATGATGAGACAGTGAATGGCTTCCTGAGATGTTTCCGTCTCTGGCTCAATATGTTCGCCTTTTCATAAATGCAATGCGGGTTGTAAGAAAATGGAGCCCTTTATTGCAATGAAAATATGTTTTTATGATGAAATATTGTCATTGTGAATGATGTGAAATCTAAGATCTGAAGAGCTGTCCAATAATAATAATAATAATACATTTTATTTTGGATGCCTTTCTAAACACTCAAGGACATCTTACATTGCAAATACATATACGTTGACAGTTGGCTGAGATAAGCATATAGTCTTAATAAAGATTTATCTAAGAAATATATATATATAATTTAAACAAAGTATAAACAAAATAAAAAATAAAACAGTCAGGTGGGAGTGGAGCAGTCAGACATCATAGGCAGCTTTGAAGAGGTGTGTTTTAAGGAGATTAGCAAACAAGGTGACCGTGGTGGCATGTGGAATGTGAGGTAAGACAACTATGTCCTCATGTTATTAAGACAATTGTATCACGTTTAGAATAGAATGCAATTCATATTTTCACTTCAATTCCACAATTGAGTCAATATGCAGACTATACAGTACATTATGCTCTATGTTAACACAGAATGGCATTTAGGCATTCCCTTTGACAACAGTGCATAATTCCACTCCTGTGACTGCCACTTGCAGGCAAAACCTCAAGCACCGTTAGCTGGTCTCCATTCGGCACACTTTTCAGAGGACCCCATAATGATGCGTTTGAAAATCCCCCTGGCTTTATTACAAAGTGCCATTCATTTGAGAGATAGGCTGAATGAGTTTGTGTGCACGCGCCATGTCTTTCATTCTTTTTCTGCAAGTATACCAGTGAGTCCATGTGACTTTGTGCGCGACACAGTGTGTTTGAGTGAAACTGAGTGAGCGAGACAGATAATCTCTGCGTGTCGTTTAGTGTGTACGGCTCCTTGTAAAGTGCTTTCTTATTTCTCATTAGGCTATAAGCACCAGTGATGGGAGAGGAATTAGAGAAACTCAATGCAAGCGGCGCCTCCCTTAATAATATTGCTATTCCAATTTAACAAGAGCGGATTATGTTAATATAATCATAATACACCCAACTCTACTTAGCCCGACTGGATGGCAGCCTCCTAAATTACCTGTTCCAGCCCAGCAATTAATATAGCTCAGTCAATGATGACACGGCACCCCTGCCTCTCCCTTTATTTTCCAACCTGTCATTCGTACCACACACCGTGTGCATGTCAGAAAGTAATCCATCTAAACCATGACAGGTGAACGCGTTTGTGTGCGGATCATTTGTGTGGCAACGTCGCTGCCCTTCCACGTCGACGCTCCTCCCTTTGTCTGCACGAACGCTGGGCGATTAGTCGCTAATGCGAATCCACCAATTGGATGTAAATCGCACTGCGCCAAAAAGAACTCTCCGCACTAGACTAATGGGGAAAGCAACACAATGCTGGCTGTCCGGGAAGACAAACGCAAGACGCCACACGAGGCGGCGGGGTGGAGTTTGCTCAAGACATCGAGGGGGAGGAATAATATTGTGCGAGAGATTATTCAGTGTCTCTGGCTGTGCTGCGTCAGCTTGTTATTGGTGCACAGAGGATCGTGGTTTCTTCTCTCCTTCCTGCCATCCTTCAAGTGACATGATTACCATAGCAGATCCATTTCACCAGGCAGAGGAGGAAGGTGGGAAAGACAGAGAGACCGATAATGATAGAGAGAGGGCAATAGAGTGGGACATATACAAAGATAATGAGCAGTAGCGAGAGAGAGAGAGAGAGAACAAGGGGCTAGGCCTTGGTGGTGTAAGTAACTTAATGATGCTAGTAATGGCTAGAAAAGCACTCATAAAGGCATTTTCACACATGACCAAATTACTATACAATGAACAGTGAGTGAAGCGTTGCCAATTTTGAATCAAAGAGCTGGAACTTTTTTTCCTCAGTGAGAGGTTGGTGTGTTGCTGTATACGCCGTGGCTGTCTGTTTATTAACCTTGCACTAGTTTGCCTTGTGTGTTGCAGGCTTGAGACTCCCACAAAAACCCTATGGCCGCCGCTCCCTGCTCACCCCATAGGCCAACCCTTCAGCACGCCTAGCGTTTGCTATGAAAAGGCCGCCAGCAAACTCGGTAGTTTCTATTTTCTGACCAGAGTATGGTGCTCATGCCATGGCAGGAATAGTTCCCACTTGGCTCCAGGCGTCAATCTCCACCTGAGCGCGACTGAAAACACATCCACCAAACCAACAAGCCAAGATTACAAGTTGGCAACGTGAGAGAGAGTCTATGCAAATATGTCTTTGTAAAAAGGATTTAATAATATTAATCTTTGTAGGTCACAGAGCATTTACTCTGCAGAGATGTGTTTCCAGTGTGTGTGTTCTGCAGCTTTAATTGCAATAGCTACTGTATAGATTTTGGATACCTTGTGCCCTGCGCACAGGTTGGTTGTTTGCAAGGAAATAATAAAAGTGGAATGAATGATGGCACGTGTGCACATGTGAAAGTGCACGAGAGCCACATTTGAATATAGAATATGACTTACAAAGGAAATACAATTATTTTTCTCTGTGTGGTTTTCACAATGTTCTCTCTGGAGGTGTAGCTTTTGCACCCCAATAAATAACTTGACAAAATATATTGCACGTGAATGAAATCTACTGTATCAGATTCCATCAGGCTTTTTACTGAAATACTCGATTACTCTAATCTAACTGTGTGCGCGTGACTGGTATATTGATGCAGCCTGTCTCCACTTGGACAGTAATGAAACATGGTGCCATTCTGTTGAGGGGTGTCCAGCCTCTATGTGACAGCGCCAGAGCAGCAGATGGATTGGCCACACAACGACCTCTGACATTTGACCTTCAGACAGCAAGGCCGTGGATCCTGTCCAGTGGCCTTCATCCCGCTTAAATGTCGTGCCAAAATGGATGCTGCTGCTGTTGTTGATGTGTAACTGACACCCCCGTTGATTATCTTGGTTACAGTACAATATGAAACATTCAACATGCCTGTTATGGTGAAAGAAGTGCGTTCAGAATGCAGGGTTAAACATTGTGGCAGCTGCTACAGCTTCTGAGGTGGTCTTGAAAGTATTTTTTTAAATGTTCTTAATAAATTGCGCATTCAGTACACCATATCCATTTGTTTATGGTTGGTTGGTATAGTATCTTGATCCCAGTTTATGTGTGACTATCTATTTACTTAGATAATTTACATAGACTGTGGCCAAAACGTGTTGGGAATCACTGCCCCAAAGTACTCCGACAAAGTCACAAAGCTAACCAGTTGTCGTCCTCGGGAAATTAGAAAGCATAGTGGCAATGACAATGCACAATCAAATAAACTGCACATTTTACAGCTAAGTGCTATTTACATTATTTTATGGTTTAATCAGTTTAATCTGTTGAGCCTATTGTGTCAGCCACTTGAATGCCTTTGTTCGTCTAATGACCGAGCCACGTAGATACAATGGGAAATCATATTTCTGAAGAGCGGGCTAATTACCACCGCTAATTAGAGACACATCAACACAGTAACAACAATGGAGGAGAAGAGAGCTACAGGGGTCTGAATGGGTTACGCGCTCTGACACTCAAGAGGTTTCGAATGTGAGCTGCCCCTCAAGGCACAGAGAAACATAAAAGCAAACCAAAAGCGAAAAGGAGAGAGTGAAATGATAATAGTAGAGATGATTAATAAAGCTGCTTAGGGCCGCTCTGGAAAAGAATGACTCTAAATTAGGAATGAATGGAGTTTGTGTAAGACACGGGGGGTGGGCGGGTGCCTGGTGGCAAGGTGTCACTTGTCCTGTGGACTTGCGGTTCCTCCAAAGAAGGCTATCGCTGGCGACCAGGAGAATACTTTATGACATGCTCATAATAACCTCAGCCCGGTGTGGTAATTACTGGAAACCCAGCTGATATGCAACACTCCAAGGGCACCTCAGCTTTGGAGTAATGTAACAAACAATAGAGCATTCTGCATCTGTGCTGGCATTTGGACAAAAGGAGGATGTCACAGCTGGGCTAGTCAGCTCTAAATCAATACAGGTATACAGAACTGAGAAAAGAAGATGATATGGGTTTTGGCTGCATTAGTAGTTCTTATAGGCTTGCTTCCTATGCCTGCACCTCATCATTGCCATGTCATATTGTTTCTCACCAACAACAACCAGCCAGACCAATACATGTTCTGCAAACTAAGCACCGTTTAGTAGCTCTGCCAAACCCCACAATGTGTTTTCTCCTCAACATATGATACAGCATTGAAATTATTAGAATCTGCCTTGAAATAACGTTCAAGAAAACAAAAAGGAAAAAAATAAACATTAAAAATGTGAAGGTACTCAAAATGTCGAGACGCAAGATCTCAGATCGGACGCCAAGTTGCGTTCCTTGTTCTCCACCTTGTGAAGTTCAGATGCGAGGCTTGGCTGCACTAGCATTCGTAAAAGGTGAGAGTCGGGAGGAGCGAGATGAAATACCTTCATGTGCCTCCACCATATGCTGTAGCTACCGATGGACACAGCTTTCTCCGGGCTCTAGAGCAGCTTGCTGTGTTTGCTAGTGACACCGCCGCTGTTGATCAAGTTAAGGACAGGCCAGCTGTTAGAAGCAGCCGTCTCTTTTGAAGGGATCGGTGTGTCGGAGACCATAAGAATCAGCTGGTCAATGCCACCGTGTGTCTGAGTCTATATTATGTGGTGTGCGATGTCTACTGCCAAACTAAAAGGGCCTGTCATTGTGTCGTGAATAACTGATGCAATACAATAGAAATGCTACAGCATATGTATGCACTTAGCATGAATTATTGGAGGTGTCATTGCTATAAAGAATGTCAGACATTAGTGAGGGACAAGTTATTACGCTGCTAAATTAATGCAATGTTTGCAGTTTGCTCATGCTTTTTCTCTGTGGCAATGCTTAATGTGAATGTGTCACTCAAGTCTAATCCAACTTCTAGACTGTATTCAGACATGCAGTAATAAGGCATGTCACATTTCTTAGAATAACTTACCAAGCAGATAGTTGTGATTTTTTACCCAGTAAAACACTTTACTGTATCGCTTTCTTTCCTGAAATGGCCTCTTTATCCCTCCCCCCAAAACTCTAAATCACCGATCGGTTTCTCGAAAATATATTTCTAAAACATATACAACACTTCCTAGCAATGTTTTCACACTGATACATTTATCTACAAGAACTATAATTTCTACTAGAAGTCTACAATACTTTCACCAGTGTCAGACATGACCTGTAATACACATGAAGCACATAGAGGTGATAGAATGACCAACGGGAATAATTCATCCAAAAAGTCAGTGTGTGGCGGTGAGGAACTAGATTTAAAAGGTTTTTATTGTACAATACACTGACATTAAATCTTCAATATGAAGTTGACCTAAAGTTGTAAATCATTTTGACAGTGTCAGCAGGTTTTGCAGCATGCTTACCAACTTACCATTAGCAAAATGGCCCGTTAAACAGAGGGCACATCTCTTATAAAGGAAACACTGTGATTACCTCCTACAGTCAAGGACAAAGTTAGTTAATGGTAGAAGCAGCATTTAGCCTGAGTACATGAACTTATTTGCATGTACAACAAAGGTGTACACACACACACACACACACACACACACACACACTCACATTACTATATTAACTTTATATGAACCCTTTACTTGTGGCTGCCTGTCTACCATCTATTTTTTACATTCTCCAGAATGAAAACATTTCAACATGTTTTGGACATTTCTCTAGAGTCTTTTGCTGCTATTTTCTGCTGTTATTTTTGTAAGCCGGGCCCAGCTGGTCACTTCAGATCAGTACGCTGGTAGAGGCTGACACTGGCCTTGCCTTCTGGGCGACAAATAGATCCAAAACACTTGAAATGAAATCAGTCCACACACACAAAATGCTCCACGCAAGTCATTCCATTATTCTGACCGCACAAACATCTCCTCTTAGACGCTCTTTGCCTTAGCCGAGCAGCCAGCCAACGCTCTCACTGTCATATCGCTGATCAAGTGTGGCTTAGTTCCCATCGGAGAGGAAGCCCGCCAGACATAATACAATAATAACTGGTGCACAGCTTGTCTAAAGGAACAGAGGTCCCATTTTCAATACTCATGGAAGTAGGGTGAACTCTCCACACGGTTTCCCAATCTCTCTCTCTCTCTCACTCTGTTGCACTCTCTCTGAGGGCCTCGTGCCCCACAGAACATAATGAGCTGATTGCCATTCCTTGCCTATGTAGCTTCGTATCGGCACTCACGCAGAGCACAGAACAGCAGTGCTGGCTGCTCAGAGTATAGGTAGGGGCTGGGTGCGGTACACATGGCGTTTCCCCTCCAATTTAAAATACTGAGCTTCAGCAGAGCAGAGGCACGCTATTGACCTGCTATTCTCTGAATAGGAAGGAAGACTAAAAGTTGCCAATGCCAAAATGCGAGCGATGGGTAAGAGGGAGTTTGGGACTTTTCACGGGGAGTCGCACTAGACGTATACTGCAGTACTGTGTGTGTGTGTGTGCAACTCCACCAGCAAGGACGGGGAAGGGAACAGTGGGTTCGTTATCAGCTCCCTCACATCAGCAGAACGGCAACGCGACGATATGAAGATTAGAGCTGATTCACCGGCTGCGGAACGTCTGAAGAGTGGTAATTGGAATCATCGCCTTGAAATTGACGGACAATAACTCGCTTTCCATAATGACCGGGAAACCCACGGAAGCCTTTATCTGTTGCAGAGCGACTTCCAGCTATCTTGCATCGCTTGCGCTACAAACAGAGGTCCGTGGTGTGATGCGACCGCTGCCCTTGGCACACGGGAAGCAGAGCTGTTAGAAAGCAATGCAATGGCTCCCGTCCTTACAGCGTGCCCAACACAGCGGATGTGAACCTGCGCCTGCACCTCCACACCCTGCCTGCTGTGATGTTTTGACAGCTTCCTCCCTCTCCAGCTAGGCTCACAGTAAACGTCCATCTGGCAGGCTCCCATGGGTACTTATTATTCCCGGCTAGCCAGGGGTTTTTTCAGCTTCCCAGCACTCAGCCAGCGCTGACTCTCCGCTAGCTGGACACCCCCCCCCCCCCCACCCCACCCCACCGACCAGCACCGATCGCAGATGCTCCGCCTGCTAGCCAAACAGTGGCAGCGCGGTGGCGTGGCGCTGGGTTTTCAATTACACTGCGAGGTGGCGCCGTCCCAAAGCCGCTCGGCTACGAGCGCCCACAAATGTCGGTGCTAATTTGCGGCGTGCTTGCGCTGATTCAAGACAATGGGCTGGGCCAACCGTTACCGGGGTAAAGCTGACATACTGTGTATTTAAGGACACTCCCCCTATGTGTCTGTCGCCTACCTTGAAGCGGAGCTGTTGGTTTGTGAATTACACAGGTGCGGGGAGCTGTCGGGGGTGTTGAAAGCTCCCACTGTCCCGATCTAAGGCCCTGCTAGTATGGATTAAATCATGCGGTTGACCTCTACTGCGACAGAGCGTACGGGCGGACAACCTGGAACAGTTCCTACGCTGTATAGAGGAGCTGAGAGTAGCAAATGTGTCCTATTAAATAAACTAGGGCATGTCTATGGTTCAATTAATTGCGTGGGAAAGATTTAAGGCATGTATAAAATTATAGTCTTTTAAAAAGGAGCACTCCGCCCAAAACATGTAATTAGCGTATCCCATTTCTTCGCAGATGATTCTCTGCAAAGGAATGGGAGCACGCCATGCTTTCTCCAAGCATTCCTGACTGCGTTGGCTGAGTAATTGATACGCCAATTTCCATTGCTGGGTGAAGTATCCCATGTGAAGAGTTCATTCCTGTCTCCCGTAAATGGCCCAGAGCTGCTTGTAGCAGCACATTAGATCTCCCTGTAGGCCACACGAGCCTGGGGTGTTCTATCTAGCCGTGTGGCGCGTAGCTGTAGGTCAGAACAGTGAAGTATGACAGCAGGTGCTCCGAACGTGTTGTAAGAGTTGTTCTCAAATAACCGTGGCAACCTTTCGGCCGCTTCAGCGCGCGCTGCCGGTGTGCGCTTTGAACAATCTGGGCCGTTCCCCATTCAAATTTGAGTGCATTGCAAATTGGAGCCAAGAAGAAGCTAGCAATGTTTGCCGCCATGCACAGGTGTGGGAACAGGCTGCAGGCGAGGACAGGGGGATGTGAGGCACCCCTCTTTGCTTTATCAACTTCCCATCGCTCACAGCTGCACTGTGCAAAAAGGTCACTCTCGCGCCGCAGTACAGTATTATTAAAAACACAAATGAGACTCACCTAGTGTGGGAGACCCGGCCACATCTGGAAGCGGGTCATGGGGGAACAGAGGAGAAGAAACAGGGGAGGGGGTGGGGGGGAGGGAGGGAGGCAGGGAGGGAAAAGAGAGAAAAAAGAAACGTCAGCAACTTTAAATGTACGGCAAGCTTAACTCCAATGCAGGCTGAGGCTGTCACCGGCGCCCCTGAAAAATGAAGGCGTCCCAGCATTGTGCCGACTGGGGTAGTGAGGGGATTAAGAATAGTCCCTTCCTGTCAAGTGGCGGACATCATTTATTAATAGGTGGACATGAAACGTCTGAGACACTCCCCCGAGGATCCAGTTTGCACAGCTCTTGATTAATAGTTGTCATTCTTCTCATATTGTCAAGGAGAAGAAAGAAGTGAGCGTAATGCAACAGGCTCATCCATTACTGAAGCAGTGTTCCTCTGTCCCACCAGTGTAATGCAGGGATGTAAATACGTGGACACACACACACACACACAAATAGGTCTATGTGTTTGTCTTGGAGGTAATTTAGCAGCCTTCGCACATCTCTAACCCTCTGCGCTTCAACCTCGGATACATCTCCCAGAGCTTGTTAGTTCGACAGCCAGTGTCCCGGCTTCTGCGAGCATAGTAAAATGGCAGTCCAGCACTTCTACAAAGACCTTAGGGTGGCCCCGCCACACATAAACCTGTGAGCTGAAAGAGGGAGAGGCTAAAAAAAAACAACAACGTTTAGCTACATCCCCATTTCTGTTGCTGCTCCCTGACATTCACATCTCCCAAGATTTATGGAGAGGGATACTGCGGGAGCCGAGATTCACCCCCGCTACCCCATGCCAGCTCCTGGGGCAGGATGAGAAATATATATTTCAATTACGGCAGTCTTTTCTTAACACTGAAACTAGCCCCGCTACGAGTGTGCTCTAAAAGGACAGTTTTGCTTTCTTGTAAATGTTGCAATAAAACTGGGAAAATGGAGTGTACAGACAATAACTGGACTATCGCGTGGAGGAAACAGTGGACTCAGGAGTTATTCTGAGGTGCCGTTGCTTACAGTGCAGTCAAGTCGTGTTGCTAAGCATAATTTGCAAGTGATATGATTTATCACCACTGATCTCTTTTTTTTCCCCCCTGCGTTAATTTGCATTTTCTGGTGCGTGTGTGCGTGTGTGCGTGCGCGAGAGCACGCTGTGAACCTCTGAGGAGCAACGTTGGTAGGACGTGATTATAATATCAAGTTTGCACGTGGGAACACATCTATTTTTTGGGCAGTGAGTCGAGGGGAAAAAAGGATTCAATCACTTGTGTCGGCATCTTCATTACTGACTCTCTCTCTCTCTCTCTCTCTCCCTCCCTCCCTCCCCTCCCACTGGTGTGTTGTTAAACAGAGCTCAGCTGAGGACCCTGAGGTTCCGTGGTGGGGAAATTAGCCCCAGGGGAGGGCGATAGCGCCAACTGTCCAACTTAAAGAACCTCTAGACGCACCTGGGCTTTCCCTGGCATTGCTGCTGAGAGCTGCTCAAAAGGCTGCTGGGAGAGTGCCAATATGTTTTGATATGTGTCACATTAATAGATATGGGGAAGCTCTATAAAAAGCTGTAAACCCCATTTCCTCATGGCTCTACATTACAAAGAAGCTGACCACAGAAATGGCAATACATTGAAAATATCTGGAATAGAACATATAAGAAATTCAAGGGGTGGCAATGTATTAAAAAAGCTCTTGCGAAGAGAATCGTCCTGGATATACACCTTGAAAGCTATGGAATACCAGCTTTGAATTGGAAAGTGGACTTTTCCCCTTTCCTGTACTAGTCTGCTATCAGAATTGCAAAAAAAGTATTGTAAATGTGTTGTGTGCATTATATACATACATTTGAGATGTTTCTATATAATTTCTAGAAAGTGCTTTAGTCTAGAATCTAGACTAAAGCACTTGAGCCATTATCTAGACTCTAGATAATGGCTCATTTTTTTAAATCAGTCAACTAATTGACTAACTTACATGTATGTAAGCACGGGCCAAAATATGCCACCCTCGCTTACCCTGTATGCCTTAATGGCTGAAATGTGTAGGCGTGCTTCTAATTGTTACCATGGCCATATAGCCAAGTGTAAATAAAGGCTTTAATATATCACCATCTTGATTGCCTCAGATTTCTCATAACAAATATTCAAGGATCACCAAACTGAAGAGCACCAGAGGGGTATGAAAAATGTGTTTTATGTGTACATACACTGTATGTGTACATACAGTGTTTAAATGTAATAGCTTTTTATATTTTTTATTTTTTACAATTTAGTGAATTATTGATTTGTCTCCTGTCTCTTTGAAGCCTATGGAACTTTGGGGTTCTAGCCGATCCACCCAGGCAGAGCTAGCGTGAGCCTAAGTGGATTAGTCTAGCAGGGATGGTGGGCGGGGGACTCTGGAGGAAAATCCCAAAGCTCTGGTGGCATGAATAAACCCACATAGTCAACCAGGAGCGAGATTGAAGGGGGAGACATATTTTTCACCCTCGCTCACCCTTGCTGTTTTAAGCAGATAAGCTTATTTTGGGGTCTTAGTTATGCTGCAAAAAACCAGCAACGCGACAGAGAAACGTGACAAGACATTCCTGATGTCGTCCTTTCTGTATCGACAATAGGGATTTGAGGATGTTTGAAGTGGTCAGGGTGGATGTTAAATAAGACTACATTGCTGCCATGGTTATATTCATACCATATTTCATGTGGATTGTGCTGGGTTATGGTTTCACTTATCTGGTCTTTGGAAGGTGAAATGTGCAGCGTATGTAGCAGTATGTAGTTTTTAGGTACCTATGGCATATGTGGGAAATGTTAAAGTAAAATATAGAGAATGAAATAGATGGTGGTTTACAACTAACCACTCCCACCAATCAGTTTCTTTTTTAAATATGCTGGAGGCTAAAGCTGAAACCTTATGAGGATAAATTATACTTAAACACGTAAAGATGTAAAGAAAACCACTTTCCCTTGGTTATGAAAGCATCGGGAGTGTTTCTTCACTCGCTTGACTTGTCCATCTTGCTTTTTAAAATCTTTACTTTGACCTCTATGGCTACCATAGTCACTTTTAAGAGGCCATTTAAATTGGAAAGGATCCCGTTTGACTTATTTAAATAATACAGTATTTCTAATATTTAAATGTTAACTTGAACGGGAAAGAGTGTACATTTGATCCTTTGAAGTTTAATCATTTCCACTGAGTAATTATTTGTCCTGACAGAATATATTGTGCACCTGTCTACAAAGGTCAATCTCCTAAGAAATGCATGGATTCATTTCTTTATTAATTAATTAATTAATAAATACTGTTTTCATGGATGAAATGCTTAAATGCCTTCTGAGAGTAGCAACTGTAATTAAAGGCTATTCAAATAAATGTTGCTTGATTAATAACATCTCGATTCTCAAATGAAATAATGCAACGTTATTCAGGCCAGCAGCGACTGACAGCAACAGGCAGCACACATCCTCCATCAACCGCACTATGTGCAAATCACTAAATCAATTTCCCTTCCACTTAAGCACTACAGCACACTTCATTCCAGTTCATCACTGGGTCAACCATTTTTGTGCACTTGACGGCTTTTCTCCTGCTTGTGTGTGCACGTGCGCAGGCACGCGCACAAGAGCCCACACCGGCACATACAAATCACTCTCCACGCCATGCAGGCTGCAGGACTGAGTGGCCACTAATTGGAAGCCAAAAAGAGTCAGGCTGGACGTGCGGAACAGCGGAAAACTGTGAAACCTCTGGAGCCAGTTGTTCAATTTAGACCGTGGCCAAAACAGGCGCCGTTTAACCTATTCACCAGCGTGGAATGGGAGCAGATGCTATTTACACTGTGCTGCATATTACACAGAAATGGCTCAGGCTGGCCTGGATCCAGGTAACTGTATAAGGCTTAAATGGAGATGGCAGGGAAATGATAAAACATCATTGAGGAGGAGACTGCTACACCTGTTACCATTGGTGCGGCGATGGTACGCGTCCTCCAGTCTCGGCTGATGTAAACACAATTTCTCCTAGACAAATGAACGGTGAGTGAAGGAGGAGGAACAGCACCGCCAGAAGCCGCAGATGGCCTCGGCGTACACAGACAGTGGAGAAGCTTCTAGAAGTTTAGGGGAGGCAGTTTTTGGGGGAGCAACTACTGTAACGCTGTTCGCTAAAGGAAAAAGAGGATGAAGAAAAAAAAAAGAAAATAAGAAAAGAAAAGAAAAACATTGTCAACTTTATTTTTTTTATAATTCTTCAATTTGAAGGGTACATAAATACCTAGCGAGTGACAGCTAGATGAGAAGCAGTTAACTCCAGACTTCATCAGACATTTGTCAGAGTTAGCGGCGTCCGGCTTGCAGGCCGCTGGTGCATGACAGTACGGCAGAGAGGTGCGCTTATGCTAACACTGCAGCAGATGTTCACTAGCAGACACAGCTGTCTGCTACTTGGCAATTAAATAAGCAGCGTCATTGTAGCTTTTACACCTCAAACGCTGCCGCAATATTCATCTGGATGCATATGATCATGTTTCCGGGGCCAGGTAATATTTCACCTCAATATCCTGGGTGTGAAGATCGGCTTGTGCCGTTGCGTTTTTATCCACTCCCATTTTGTACAATCTCTGACCTTAAAGTCGGTGAGACGGATGTCTGTCAGACTAGGAATTAGACGCATGTCATGTATCCATCATACTTAGTGTACGTTGAATGAAACTGATGTGTTGTTTAGTACACACACTCTTGAATTAGATGATTACGCTTGTTTACCGTCTTACTGTAAAGCTATCAAAATGAGTTGCATCTCATCAGGAGTATATTAGAACCAAGGCATTACATGTGTATGCCATACCACCATCTGCTACGGCAAAACTGTGCGTGAGAATAATGCAATGGAATGAAAAACGCATTAAATCAAACCCGTCCTGACCCCCCGTGTCTTCCTAGGAGCTGAGCTGTCCTGTTATAGCAGCAAAATGATATATATAGCTGAAGGGCTTCTCTTTTTTTTAACACTCAAATGCAGCATTTTAATATATTCTGCCAGGCAGACTTTGATGAGCGATCAGAAAGGGGGTGAAATCAAGAGGCTGGCGGCCTCTTTGCTGAAATCTGACCCCGAGTTCAGCAGTGTGCCGGAGCCATAAAGACTCTCGCCTGGAGAGCGAAGGAGGAAAGAGCGAACAGAGAGCGAGGAATATGAAGAGGAGGGAAGCAGCGGCCCTGATGCCTCTGGCTGCACGGCACCAGCCTGCCCTCTCATATGTGGTACTTGTGAACGGGGAGGGGGGGGGGGACCACCTACTGTCCTCCATATGTCGGTTGGCACAATCAAGGCCCCCTTAAAGTGATTGTGATTGGAGTGGCTCCTTCGGGGTGAGGGGGAGGGAGCAGCTAACCTGCGCGGTGGTCTGAGTGGAGGCCTGTGTCTTCAGGGGGAACTATTAGCATGGGTGGAAGGAGACGCCTGTCCACCGCCTTGGCGGATGCGTCCGCTGCATCCCAAATGGTAACCTTGGGCGCCCGCAAGCCGTAAACGGG
>JAODUG010022015.1:20507-41901 GCA_027564795.1 Aphredoderus sayanus
GCGCGTTAACCGGGGCGCGCCGTGGATTACTTCTTAATTGTGCCCCCCCCCCCCCCCCCTCCCGTGCCGGGACAGGGGTAGGCCCGGCTGACGCCAGGTGCAGTCATTACCGCGGGACAGATGGAGCGGCAGGAGTGGCTCATCTGGTCCACCCCACCCACACACACACACCACACACACACACACACACACACACACTTTGTGCCGGCCCGCCATATGCACGCCCGTCATTAAAGTCGACCTTTGACCTCTTCCCGGCCAGGCGCCCCGCAGCCTGTCACTCTCCTCCAGGTAATTACGGCCGGCGGAGTGTTGTCCCGCCTCTTTAGACTTGGGAGGCCGTATCAGGGGGCAGAGAAGGTAATATCAGTGATTGTGTGTGGCGCGTGCACGTATGAAGCCTGCGCATGAGTGAGCCCGCGTCAGGCCCAGCTCCTTTTAATATTGCCAATGCGGCTCCGTTTGAAAAATTAATTAAAGTGGTCCCGACCCTACTGCCATCTGTGTGCGTGAGTGTGGGGGAGAATAGGGGGGAGGGGGGGGGGGAGGATGATGACAATTCTGACACGGGCAAAAACGTGTGGGCAATCCCCAAGATACTGGAATATGGGGGGGGCGGAGCTACAGCCATGGCAGCCAATGAACCGCTATTTATTGCTCAGCCTCGTCTGAAAGGTGGAAGTCTATCCAGAACGCCATCGCACACCAGCGCACGATTCTCATCCACCAGTCCCCGAGTAAAATTAGAACTGGAGATGTCTAAAAATACCCGTGCTTCTCCGTCTTGATTAACAATCCTACCCCCGCTGTGCAACCAAACGCCAGTCTACTGATCTGCAGGACTCCTTGGCTGGAACAATTATCTATATTACCGGGGGGAGAGCGGCTGTAGGGAAACACCGATACATTCACGATGCTGTCATTATCCGCACACAGGTATAAACAGTCCTGAGCCGTGTCAGCACTACGGGGGAATAGGAGTTAATGACCGCGTGCCCATTTAGAGCCTGTCTGTCTCCACGCGGGACATTCAGAATGACTTGAGCCGCCGTTTAATTCCAGACAACTCGTTATCTCCGTGAGTCATGCTAACTCTCAGAACAACTCCTCCCCGGATGAGCGCACCGATTAGCATTGCCACTGTCGCTGTCTTTTCCATTATCTTCACTCGCTGTCAGCTGTATGCCAGTTTCTTCTCACTACAAAAGCAATATCAGTTGCAGTGTTTATGCCCTGTAATCATTTTCTCCTACACCTGATCTCCTCTTCATGAACTCAGAGCACTGGCATTATTGCTGTTATAGTCGGGAATGTGGAGTTATGTATTATGCATTAACGATGATCTCCCTCTGGGTAGACACACCAGGTTTGATGCAACGCACACAGACTGCTATATTAATATGTGGATGCGTGCTGATCATGTTAAATAATAGAGACACATGTGAATAGCACATCACCACACACACACCAAAACATACATCAACACGCACACACACACACACACACGGGGACATGCTGTGCCTCAAAGCAGAAGTGTGTAATGAAGTCTGTCTTCACTTTGCCCTCACTTTTTTCCTTCTTCTAATTCTGCTTTTGACACTAATCAACACCCATCTCTCTCAGTCTTTAAAAAAAAACCCGTCCATGCCTTTTGATCTGCTAACTATCTCATTTATATGACTGGTGCTGCAACAGCTGGGACTGGCGTTGGAGATGATGGGGGTGTGGGCAGAGAAGGAAGAGGAGGAGAAAGGATTTAGGTTTGATGTTGGCAGAACGATGGCCGACCAATCACAGCCTAATGATAACATAATATCAGCTGTATGAATGTACTGGAAAGTGTTTGTGTGTGTGGGGGTGTGTACAGTAACACAAATAAAGTATATTGTGCACGTAAGAAAAGAATAGAAATGCTACGCTGAATCATGTAGCACGTTTTGGGGTGGGTGAATGGGGTGAGGGGGTGCCTCTGCATTATGAACGCCGCGTAATGCATCAGAGAATTAGCTCTCTCTCAATTATAAGCATATAATCCATTTTTGATGGAGTGGATTCTTGTGAATCAAGCCTATTATAAAAATTTAAAAAATCAGTCTCTCTCCCTCTCCATCTCTCACTCTCTCTACCTCTCTCTCTCTCTCACTCTCTCTCCCTCTCTCACTCTCTCTCTCACTCTCTCTCTCTCCCTCTCACTCTCTCTCTCTACCCCTCTCTCTCACTCTCTCCCTCTCACTCTCTCCCTCTCACTCTCTCTCTCTCCCCCTCTCTCACTCTCTCCCTCTCTCTCTCTCTCTCACTCACTCTCTCCCTCTCCCTCTCACCCTCTCACCCTCTCTTTCTCTCTCTCTCTCACTCTCTCCCTCTCCATCTCTCACTCTCTATACCTCTCTCTCTCACTCTCTCCCTCTCCATCTCTCTCCCAACTCTCTCTCACTCTCTCTCTCTCTTTCTCTCTCCCCCCCCTCCCCTCTTGGATGACTTTGGATAGCGCCGTGGGGCTCCTAGTGAGGCTGAGCCTCTCTGGCACCACTCCTTAGACTGGATGGCACTGAACAGGCTGAGAGGGTGGATGGCTGGCGGCTGGGTGGGTGGTGGGGGTGGCAGGGGCAAGAAAGTAGACCAGCATATAGAGAGAGACAGAGAGAGGGGGAGAGACAGAGAGAGAGGGAGACAGAGAGAGAGGGGGAGAGACAGAGAGAGAGGGAGACAGAGAGAGAGGGGGAGAGACAGAGAGAGAGGGAGAGAGAGAGAGATGTAAGAGAAGAACGTCGCGGGAACCTTTGTTGAGGGTTTCAATCATCGTGACGCCATCTGTTCCACTCCATTTTTCCTCCACTGACACAGGATATTGTTCCCGGTGAGATAAGGGACATCGGTGCATGTGCGCATATGAATGTGTGTGTCTTTGTGTGTGTGCGTGCGTGCGTGCGTGCGTGCGTGTGTGTGTGCGTGTGTGATGTGACAGAAACGGAGGCACACAATTCAATGCATTTATCTGACATAGAGCGTGCTCATGTTGGAAGTGTGGAGATGGGTGTGGAAATGTGTGTGTGTGTGTGTGTGTGTCTCTTTCCCCTGTCACACCTGCGTGTCACTGCTGGTCCTGCGCCGCTGTCAACATCCTCTAGCTGTTTAACTGGTGCCAACTCCCTGGTTAAACATGCATGACGTTATTACAGTGCTGCCTCTCAGCTATCTGTCTGTCCGTCTGCCTGTGTGTGTGTCCGTCTGCCTGTGTGTGCCGTCTCTCTTTCATCTTACGGAACGTCGGAGCCCACCATTATCACTCGGCTTGCTTACATAAGAATTCCACTCCTGGAAGATAAAAGCCTGGCGAATGTAATATGGGCATTAGGGTTTCTGATTTCACAGCGTTTCAGTTACGAGGCATCGGTGTGATGTGGAATATTGAATATGAACATGTGGATGAGGGCTATAGTGTTTTATGCAGCGTGCCTGCTCAGTCAACGCGGTGTTATTGGATCTACAGGGCCGGGCGGAGCCTTTCAGGGATAAAAAGGCCCTTCGTTGGCTCATGCAAGGGGAGGGGGAATCAACAGGATATGGAGGGACACCCTGACGGTAATATGGGAGATGTAACAAACTTGAATATATGAATATAGATTTTATTTTATGAACTTTGGCTCTCTCAATATTGTATCATATTGCCGTGTGTGAACAGGCAGGCTGTGATCTTTCGGAGCTCATGTTCTATGTATTACAGCAATGAGCTAGTGGTTCTTTTCTTATCACACAATGACTTGTCAGATAATCAAATGGACTATTTATTTTTATACATTCCTCCTCCCTGCAACCAGGTTCCTCTTTCCCCCCCCCCCCACACACACACACACACACTCGCACACACCTCGTCCAGCCGACAACAGCCACAATGCCCCTTCCTTTAATTAACAAGTGTTGCATTTTCAGCAAACACGGAGGGTAAATAACAGGGTTTATCGAGGCGGTGGGAGCAGCCTTCTGGGGCCTGGTTTCACCTAATAGTCTCATTAAAGCCATTGATTGGTTGCACAAGCACACACAGGCTGTGGACAATCCCTGCCAGCCCTCCTCGGCCTCAGCTTTGATTCTGCACACACACACACACACATGTGGTTCACTGTCTGCTGCCATCCCATCTCGTTCTGTACAGCCTTAGCTACTGTACCGCGATCTGTGTTTCCACGCATACAGTGTGGCCTTCCTCATGGGCCCATGCTCCCCTGTCACTCCGATACCAATGATATCAACGGCGGGGTTGTCATGGCGCCTGGCTAGGAAGGACTATGAAGGAAATGCCTTTGATGGGCTCTTTGATGGGACCTTTTTGCTGAGTTTAGATGTTAATGTCCACACGTGTTAGTTGGACAGCCTCCAGACAGTGTTGTTAGTCTTGATGGCGTCTCCCGCCACTGGTGAGAGTCAACAGTCAACCAGTGTGGCCTATTGTGCGATGTCACAAAAGAGTCTAGCACTTTGCCACTTACAGTCCGGGAGCTCTACGCACCGCGGTGTAATAAATGTAGCCGTCTGAGATGTGAGAAATAGGAGGATATAATGGCACTAGTGTTAAGTCATAAATACACTCCAGTGCATGGTGGACCTTGTCTTGATAAATAATAATCAGTACAAATAACGTTGATGTGTCTGTGTGAGCTGTTGTATGGCGGATGTACGCCTGTAAAACATGACTCTCCTAACGCACGTGCAGCCACAAAACAGGTGAGACAGGAAGGGGAGATATAAATAAAAGTACCAACCCTCAACAATAAAGCCAACACTAAAGTATACCTCCGAAGCTCCTTTGAGCACTGAAAGGAAAACCAGCAGACCTGATATTCAATAGCAAATAAAAGACACATTGTATAGGAGACTTGCTACAGTAGAGTTAGTGAATGCACTAAATCTCTTTATAGCACTCTAAATGCGGATCTAAAATCAGGTGGCAACTTTTACAACCTACAAGGTTTGATATAAATTCAAACTACTCAACTGTAGCTTATTCAGAAGTGTTTTCTTATTGCATAACCGGTCTACATATAACATTAGAGCCTAACGCACCACCTGTTCCGTAACGACTCCACAATGACACCCACGTGGGACAAAACACAACGTAGGCTGCTTTGCACTGAACATTCACCAAATTACACACCGAAGTTAAGCCTGCTCTGTAACCTGCTGTGCGTCCCACAATGCACCATTTCCCAGCTGCACGCACAGTGCGTTTCTGATGGCGGCCCGGCTCTGCAAGCCTATGCAAATGTGCAGGGCGAATGAGAAGAGATGCAATGCTGGCAGAGCGGAGACCCCCAGCATTACGGCTGAGCCGGCCACTAAGCTGCATCCAGGTGTTCGCTACCCTCCAGGTGGCCATGTAATACTCTTGCCGACCCAGATCATGGCAATCATGGAGCCGGCTGAGATGGCTCGGTGCTGGCACCGGCGTGAGCCCCGGGCTACCTGCCAACTTGGCAGTGGCCGTGCGCGAGTGTGCGAGCGCCTGGCAGGCGCAGGCAAGAGCAGGCAGCCAGTCTGTAACCCTGGCGGGGTGGAGAGATGGTGGCGATCTCTTTCCTTCTTTACTCCAGCGCTACAGAGAGGGCACAGCTTCACGGAGCCTGTCTGATGCATTTTACTCTTCCCTTTTGTCAGTGACAGAGACTATCAGTGGTAGAACACAAGATGGCTTTTTTATCGCTTGAAAAGCACGATACGGTTGCCCTCAGTCTAACCCGATAGCCTGCGTCTGAAATATCTTGGTCTGTGCGAATCCTCTGAAACACGATCCTGTGGATTTTGCTGCAGTTTAGCGGTAGCAATTCCACGCCTCAGCCCACAACAAGCATGTCTCATGACAGAGCCTGTTGACATGGCATGCTCCGTCATGTTAATGCTGTAATCTGCTCCAGCCAGAGAGAGGACCGTTATTAGCCCAGGGAGACCAGTGCCGTGTGCAGCCTGGCTGTGGCCTCTAGTGCCTGTGCGCGCCACACTGTACTGCAAGTCGTTTGGCTGGCAGGCGGCCACACACATACGCTGTGTGTTCTGCTTGTCACCCCCACCCTCCTCCTCATTTGACTGCATGGTAATTACCGTCTCAATGCAGTAAGAAAAAGCAGCTTTTCTGCAGAGGGATTGAGAGAGAAAAGAGAAAAATGTGAGGCTTAGCGTCTTAATGAACATGTCAGATGTATTTAAACAAATGGATTAGCGCAGCCATGGCACACTTGGCTGGGTTGACTTGCTCACAAACACGGGCGGTTTTCACACCGATGGAGGCATGCTGTAAAGTCGCTGCAAAATGTTGGAAACGGCAAGGAAAACTGCTTTTGTTTTATGTTGCAAGCTGCCCTTTGAAATGTCTAAAGCAAAAAAGTTAGGCTCACACTGGGAATAATGGTGCTATGTGGCAACCAGATCAGCTTTTTGTATCGCTAAGCTCTGCTACTGTAGCATCGGTGTGACACTGCACATACTCTATGATGTCATCGTTGGCTTCAGTGGGAGTACATGTATTATTCCAGCCGTTTAATGAATGGAAAGAGTGCCATGGTGCAGAATGACTTAAAGAGCATCACAACTCAAGGTCAGAATAAGTAAAGCTTATAATCTGATGGCTGTGCTGACCACGAGATCTGCTGACCCACGTTTCCTCATTGCGAGACCTTTGATGTTCTATCCTCTTATTTCATTAGTGGAAATATTTTATCCTGACCTTACAATATCTTCTTGTTGCTGTCTGGAGCTGTCATTACATTGACTGGATGAATATTATATAATGATGTGTGTGTGTGTGTGCATATGGTTACAGTCTTCATATGGTTACAGTTAAATTTGTAAATGCTGTGGCAGACCGCTGACTGACACATCAACATGTGACCTGTGTTTTGGCGCGTCTGTGTTTAAGTGTGTTTTAGTTGTCGTGAGTTGCTTGGAGTGCTGCTAAACCCATTTAAATTTACGATTTGTTGACACATAGACAAAACAAATTGTGCCATCCCCATAGAGAACATGTACTTGCATTTAATACGAATCTAGAACTTAACAAACAACTATATAATACCAAATCCCAAAATATCTATCCACCGTATTAAAATAAACGTGGGTGCTTTATCGAGGATGCGTGGTTGTGGGGTTGGGAGAAGAAACAGCTAAATATATGCATAAAGACGCCTTAACGAAGTTAGCAATTAAGATACCAGAAATCTTGGCATATGCACATACAGCATCTACCCACACCCAACGCTGATGCCATGGTGGGGTTTACTGTGTAATTAATAATTCCAGTCCCTGTTATTTCCGAGGGCTCGCCCATGTGCATGATGAGCTCATGATGGCCCTAACTAATTACTGCCTGTTGGAGAGGCTCACCTGGAGTGTGCACGGCAGCGGGCATGGCAGACTGCAGCACGGTTTACCTTCGAGAGATTAGCCAATTAAAAGGAGAAGCAATTCAAGAGCAGAGCGCCTGGCCGTCTACCTGTCAAGGTGCTTAGAAACATGCCACTTCTACTCACGCGGCTCATTCCGGACAACAGGACCCATTCATCCCTTGGTCATTACTAAGCAAAATGCCAATAGCTTATTAGAGTAGGAGAGTGATGCAGGAAGAGTTAGTGCGAGGGAGGAAATCGGGGAGCGTGGATAACAGACAGAGCGCACCTTGGCATTGTGACAGAAAAGACAAGGCACGCACAGCCTTTTGCCTATAAGCATACAGCATAAATAAGCACACACGGACATACAGTATCATCCCAGTACTGTGATGACTTGCAGCTCCAGACATGGCCCGGGGTCATTAATAAATTAGACGCCATCTGGGTTTAGACTATTATTTATTATATAAACATTATTTACAGGACAAGCTGGGACTCTATCACCCACCCACGCACAGACATGCGTCCTCACAAACAAACGTCCACCTGGTTCCACTGAAAGACAATAATTAGCGCACAGTTTCTGTGCAGCCATATGTTTATAATAGACTGATAACATGCCAGGGTCCAGACCCCCCACCCCCAAGGTCATACCTTCGCCTTACTTAACAGACGTGTAACTGGGAGGCGGTTACAGATGAAATGGCTTATAAACATTCAACATATATACAGCTAGTTCCTCGCATCAATACATATTCCGTCTTCCTCTCTCCACTGTTCTCTCCATCTACTTCTCTCGCAGCATTGTGCAAATGTTTCCCTTGTCTAAGGAACCGTTCCATATGTTTGCAATCACTCTGGCTCCCTAGCCTGCACAGATCATTTAGCAGGCTCCCTCATACATTTCAATTAGGCCCACCTAGCGCAGCCACAGACATGGCAAGGCAATATCGATTTCTTGATATCTTGGGCGTAGGTCGTTCCAAATTAACACTTGTACCAGGGAATATGATAGATCCATAACAATTCACTTGCTTGTCTTATGTGACACACTGGGTGTTTTTTATGTCTATTACTAAAACATAGATACCTTTCCTCTTATAGTCTTGAGTAATACTGAGCATCCCCATAAACAGTGCCTGTCACTGCATGATGGTTGACCTAGTGCTTCCTAACAGTATGGCTGTGTGCAACTTCCCCTTCATCCAGAACGCCCCATATATTCAATTACAGCCTCCATTAAGAGAAGCACAGTCGCAGGCAGAGCATGCAGCGCCCGGTAGTTGTCAGTCTCTCGCTGCCAACTCATCCATTCTCTTTACACTCCGCTGGGGCCGAGAGAGAGCCATCAATCAAAGTTCAGGTGACAGGGTCGCTAGTGTTGGATACATCAAAGGATTGATCAAAGCCAGGGGAACCATGGGAAGTGCACAGCTGAATTTTGGAATTTCTTCCGAATCGTCAGTCAGTGTGTTTGCTGGAAGGGTATTTCACCTGCAAATCAGACCGCTAAAAGGTACACTCCTTGAGCGTGTGTGTCGCTCCACGCAAACGTGTCACAATGTAGCTTTGTTACTTACATGACTTACAATGCATGAAAAGTGCACACTCTCCATGCATAGGCTGCATGCCGTATAATGGAGTTCCTATTGCGGTCCCAATGTACTATACAGTGTTCCTGCATGCTACATAAAACACACACCAAATGATTCTAAGATGCCATTATTCTCTTATTTAATTCCACTCTATTACTCTGAAGTGTATCGAATGATTGGAGCATAAAAGGTTTTTAAAGGATGATACAAAGCAACACACTCGCGCCAGCATTTAATTCTCTTATAGTGCCGTCTGTAGCTAACGTTGACTGATTGTCCCAGTCAAGCTAATCGCGTTGCCTTGCCCTCTTATAAAGATACACGTCCAGAGCCATAGTCCATCACTATTCACGGGTGCTGGTGGTAGAGGGGAGAGGAGCAACGCTTAGTGCCTGACATTTCTAGTAATTATCTTTATGGAGATGGGAGGCCTCTCCATTTCAGTGGAGCTTGATTAAAACTAATGGTTCTCCCTCTGGGCTGCGGGGCTGGTGGCACGGGATGGCGTCAAGTGGCCTGCTAGGGGTGTATGGATGCCGGGTGACCTTAAAACAAGCGTACCAACAACGCTGCAAACAGAAATACAGGCCGCAGCATAATTAACACATGCTGGCTGTCCTTACTTTCTCTAAGTGACCTCAGACTAGACACAAACAATCGTACTGAATTGTCTTGCCTGGTTTTTACTAGATTTATTGTCTCACTGCCTGAAATGTGATGCAATAGTGGCTTGGAAAAAACATTTGGTTGGTTAAATACAGCAAGTATACGGTATATGAAATAAAGAATCAATACAGTGAAGAGTTAATAGAGTTCAGTATCATTTTAACCCAGCCTGCACACACAGCAGCGCCAGTTAGACGAGTTCATCTCTCCTATATGGAATCAAAGTGCTATAGCGACTGACCATTGTATCATCACTTCAAGTTAAAGTCAGCCCTCTCAATCTCTCTCTGATTGTCTCAATTCCACATGTGCGCGCGCGCGCACACACACACACACACACACACACACGCGCACACACACAGGGTTGTGTCATGCATTGCTGCGCCCACTATGGCCAAGCTAATCACAGTCTTAATGGAAAACAAAACCGAGTCTCTGGGGAGTGTGATGGTCAGGCCAGCCATTACACAGTCACTCAATATCAGGTGATTGACTAGGCGCCCCACCCCCTTTATGGGCCTGTGCAGCCGTATGCACCTGTCCTGTTATCTCTGGGAACACTGCATGTTGCTGCAGCCTGCCTCCAGAGCACACAAGGTAAACTGATCCCCTCCTCCTCCACACACACACACACAGGTGATTTACGCACTTCCTGCGCGGCAGATGAAAATGCACCTACAGCGGACGCACTCACGCACGACACAAAATGTCCGCCTGCGTCACGCGCTGTGTGGTGGTGACGCGCGTATTTACAGTGCTGTAGCCTGCGCGTGCACAGGAGGTGAGAACCCCCGGTTCCCACCGCCCCAGGGAACGGCATCCCCTCCTAATGCGCGGCTTGGAAACAATAACACCATAGACGGCCAACGTATATTTCCCCAGCGAGACACACGAAGCTAAACCTTCATATTCTTCAGCGTCCTGCTCGGCCGGGGCGAGGGGAGACAGGGCGGAGAGAGGAGGGGAAGGTGAGGGGAACGGAGAGCGGACAGACAGCGGCGGAGCGAGCGGGGGGGGGGGGGGGGTCTGATAATAGGCAGGTGCGCCGCGTGGCGAGGGGAAGTGCGAGATGGGACGCCCAGGCAGGTGAGAGGCAGGGCCGGGCGGAGGCAGACTGACGGAGCGCCACACACGCTCCATGGGCGCCCAGCCGGATAAGTGCCGTGCCACGGCAGGTCGCGCCACGCCCGCCACTGTTCCAGCGGGCGGAAGGAAGCTGTGTGTGTGTGTGTGTGTGTGTAGGCGGGGGGGAAAACAACCTCTGTAACATTCCTCAATGGTTTACTACCCACTGGGCAAACCTGATGGAGCGAATAGGGGATAATGGCTCCTAATCAAATCAACTGGAGGAAATTCAACCTACTGATCTGGGCCCTTAAATGGAACACAGTGTCTGTCTGTGTATGTCTGGGGAGGAAGGGAAGGGGGGTGAGACAGAGAGAGAGAGAGAGAGAGAGAGAGAGAGAGAGAGAGAGAGAGAGAGAGAGGGGAAGTTTAGAACAAAGTGAGTGGAAATAAAAGCAGATAGACACAGTGGAGAAGAGAGGCTCTGGAAATAGACGGTGTGGTCGCACGACAAAGACAGACAGACATGCTGTCATCTGGGAGAAGTGGGGGGGGGGGGGATGGGGGGGGAACCAATCTGTGAGAGACGCTGTACATCTTGTGGGAGAAAATAGAAAAACAGATGTGTGTGTGGGGTGTGTGGGTTACAAAGAACATTGTACACAGATAAATAAATATATTCAGGTTGATCTACATCTGCCTGCTTGATAGGAGAAACACAGACAAACACGTCTATCCCATACTGAACTGGACTAGCAGCTTTTGTCGTCTGCCCAGCAAGAGGAATGTGCATGGGAACATGTACACAGAAGAGATATCTCTTTTGTGCGTTATTTAAGAGATATCTCTTTTGTGCGTTATTTAAGAGATATCTCTTTTGTGCGTTATTTAAGAGATAGCTCTATTGTGCGTTATTTAAGATATATCTCTATTGTGCGTTATTTAAGAGGTAATCTCTTCGCGCGCCCACCTTCCCCCACAAACACTAACGCAGAAAAAAAGCACAGCCACAAGTCCATAGGAAATAGCTGCATGTCAACGCCTTTCCTTGAATGACAGCAGGCTGGCTGAGGTGCCAGAGTGTGATGACCCAAACAAGCAGAGAGAAACAGTCGAAAGGGCTGAAATCAAATGGAAATACAAAACAATATAAAAAAAATATATATTATTGGATGTAGGGGGATGAAATATAAGAGGTGTGTTGTGGGTGAAGCCAAAATAGTTTAGAGAGAAGGAGTGTGTGTGTGTGGAGGGGGGGTTGAGGAGAGAAGCATCCATTCCAGTAGCGTGGGAGGAAAGCCGTCACAGTACACTTGAGGAAATGAACGGGCAACAAAGAGAAAGCAGGTGTAATACTCTCATGAATAAAAACGGCGCTGGGATAGAATTGATCATTAGACTCGTATGTGGGCGGAAGAAGAGGACGGGTGGAATTAGGGCTCCGCGCTCTGATGAGAGGCACTCAAAGATGGTAAAGATTGTTGAGAGGGGATTTTCATTGTTAGCGTTAGCACAACTGTTGGTTGCGTGGTGCTCCAATTGCCAATTTGACTGTTGGCTAATTAGTGTGCATTTATGTAGCTCGGAAGAAAGTTGTCAAATAAGTCCTCTTACATTAAAGTGGGTCTATATGGCTTTCTGTCACTAGATGTCACACTAATCATACCAGCATCTCAGACTAAAGTAAATGCTCTGTGTAAAATACACACACACACACAGGCATGTGGTCGGCCCAGATACTTTTTGTAAACAAACAACAGAGGAGCTAGAATTAAAACACACAGAGGGAGTGTGATCACAGTCTCTGCTCAAGACACAATTAATCCACTACATCTGTACACAGCAAATAGTTGTTTCCTGCTATATTATATTTTATATACATGTTTAAAATATTGTAGCCTA
Organism: Aphredoderus sayanus; assembly: GCA_027564795.1. NCBI lineage: Eukaryota > Metazoa > Chordata > Actinopteri > Percopsiformes > Aphredoderidae > Aphredoderus > Aphredoderus sayanus. The sequence goes on from JAODUG010022015.1 coordinate 33,112, forward strand.
CAAAGCACCTTCAACAAAGGTTTCAGTGCCCTTAGTCCATCCTATTCTATGGGATTACATGAAAGTGTTCGCTTTACCAAACCTGGTACAGGAGAGCTCTAGTCTGTCTGGTGTGATGGAAGACCACGGACCAAAAGGTTGCCTGGCCTGCCTTTGCAATAGTGAGGCGTGGAACAGCTCCGGGGCCTTAATTGGCCCCCCAATCAGAGAGGGATCCAGAGCCAGAGCAGCCGTGGCTCTCTGCTCCGCCATCATCCTGGGAATGCCACGGTGTCGCTGGCCGACCGTCCTGATTAACGACCTCGTCCTCTGGCCCCCTCCCCCTCCCCCCCAGCCCTGACTAACTTAAAACCTGCAGTCACTCACACACACACACGCGCCAACACAGGAGTGCGTGTCTGCACACGCGTGTGAGCTTAATGAGCGGGACAGGAAACATCACCGCGGGCGGACGGAGGCCCTTTAATTGAATCAAAGCAGAACGAAGGCAGGCTGGTTTATTATCCGTCGCTAAGAGCCCCGTGTATGCGCACGCCCGCACAAGCTTACATTCATCAGCCCGCGATGGCCACTTAGGTGAAATATTGATGACCTGAAGTGCACCTGTTGTTAGGCATTTGTGGGAAAGCGGCGCGGGCAGCACTAACAGCAGCAGCGCTGGATATTCCCCCGCGCTGCTTTACTTTGTAGTTGGTCAGCGCACTGTGTACCGTTATTTAATCTGAGTCACCGCTAATAAATCTGTTTCCTCCCGGCAGACACTCTCCGGCTACTCGCATTGGTCGGGGGAGGAAGGGGAGATCCGAGCGATGTGGGGATCAGGGAGCCTCCTATTTGCGGCAATCAAGTGCAGCCGCGAGGGCTGTTGTGGTAATTGCACTGCGGGAGCTGCATTGTCAGTCAGTCCACTTCCAGTCATTAATGTACATTCTGACGCTTACTGCTAGTGAGTGGTAACCTATATTTAATGCATGCCATTAAGCAGTGTAAATGTGGCAGGGCAGAAGTCTGCTGGGGTGGGTGTGTGGGGGTGTTTAGGGTTGTGGAGGGCCATGGAAAAACTGGAAATTGCCTCCCCAATCTATGCAACACAAGCGAAAGGGAGACTCGTGTGAATGGCAAGCATCCGCTAGCTAACCGAGATAGAAGCCCATGCTTTGCGCACGATGTGCAGTCAGCCTGAACCCTGCAATCAGGCCTGGCCAGGTCCAGACTCATAGCTAGACGTCAGACGTTTGCGGCTTGTGTGTTTAGCTGGTGTGTTTCTGCTATGCAGAACAGCCTTCATCCTTCATGGTGTACTTTGTACACCCCACTCTTCCAATACTAATTACCCACAAGACGGATTGCATCATGGGCTCTAATAGAAGGAAGCACCATTACATAGCCCCCCCACCCACCTATTTACCACTCATGCGTAATAAAGTCCCTCAGCCTATTTTCCGGGAGGAACCACGAATCACTCAAAACATATTAGTAACACAAGTCAGGCCTTAATACCTTCACAACAGATAGTGTGTCATGACACTAAAATAAAATGTGCATGACCTTTAAGAAAAGACACTGATCAACTGCTGCGGCGGGTTGATTTATATGGTGCTGTTAATACAGTAGCTTGCACTACAATGGTAGGATGCATTATGGAATTCGTTTCTCTGCACATTGACACTGGGGGATTTCACGCAGAATTTTCTCACTGAATTTTCTCATCAATTTGGAGCCAGTAAGTTTGATCAATTCAAGACTCCTGCGGTGCAAGGAAAAACTCAAAGATGGATTTAGCGCTATGGCACACATTTTTGGTAGTTTGACAGCAGGCTAAAGAGGAGAAGAAAATGTAAGAAAAAGGTGTATTTTCACCCTGGAACTACTGTACTGTCAGTAATGTGCTAGCCTACTTCTATCTGTTCTTAAAAATGTATCTGGATATTTGAGAGCCCCTCAGGGGTTTGGGTAGTTAAAATAGCAACTTAAATAAAGCTTACTTGCCTTACTAAAGGAAATGACTCCATGACTGTTAGCAACTCCGAAAAACCCTTTCAACCAAATCCTCAACTCTTGTTGCTATGGCAACCCAGAGAGCAGGTTTAAAAAAACAAAAAAAAGAGAAGAAAATCAACATAGAAAGATCTTGTTTGAAACCATGATGTTGGGAAATGCTGCTAGGCGGAAGGCCGAGGATTTATGAGGGGTTTTCTTGTTCTTCTTCATTTTCTGTACAGTGAAAATGACATGCATGACACATCAGCGTACCGACGCGCGTGTATCCTGCCCCAAGGCCAGGCAGCATGTAGCACGCGCGGCGTACGCTCAGCGCGCCATTGCTAATACATGCCGAAGCTAGCGCTGTGGGATCCCCTAGCAGGACGGAGGCAGCGCGAGCTAAGCCGCCGGACGCTAGCCTGTTCCACAGCGTCCGAGCGGGAAAGTGCTCGCGGCGCGTCAAGCCGCCAGCCTTATCTCACGCCCCTCTTTGTGTCCCCATTTCCATTACGCCCCCCTCCCAACACCCAGAGCACCTCCGTCTCCATAATCCTCTCCTCTCATCCCTTTCTGCTCCCAGATGAGGTGGTCTGGCCCTGGCGTTTCCATTCCTCTCCAATCACTTCACCCCCCCCCACACACACACACACACACTACATGCCCCCTCCTCGGCTGATTTGCACACTTTATGAAGCGGGACGTCTCGATGGCCGCGGTTCTCCCCGCGCGAGCGGCAGGGCCACCTTGAACGCACCGGAGAGCAGCTGCCGCTAACGGACACACAGGCACAAGTCTTCAGACTGCACTCTGTGGCATGTGCTTGCTGGATGTAACTGCACGTCTGGCCGGCTCATTCCCCAGTGTCTGTTACACGCAGGCCTGGCTCTAGGTCTCCCGCGAGGCTCACACCTCTGCTCGTGTGTGTGGTCGCGTCACAGAGAGCTGAGGAAGGTGATGGGTGCCCACCCTCGTGCTCACAAGTTATGTCTTTGCCCCCAGCCCATCCCCACCCCGGCTCAATGGGGAGAGTGGCCCTGCTGGACACAGCGAGTGGTGAAAAGGCAATATGAAAGTGGATGCTACTAGACTGAACATGATTTAGAAGCCTATTGAGCTGCAACAGATTTAATATTTAAGGCATTAGCTCATTGTGTCGTTAAAAATCACCCATTACAGAAAATTGACAATGTTAAATTGAATGCTTTGTTTTAATAAATATATTCATTTTAATTATATTTTCCAAAACTACGTGCAGCCATCTTTGCCACTGTTTAACACAGCAAATAGTTATATGGTGCATTCTGGAAAACAACCCCTCTCATTCACACCATTCAAACTAAAAACAGGACTACAGTCTCACACAAAGACATGCCTCTATTCTCCCCATCTCAGCCAGTGACCTCTGTTGCCAGGTCAACAATAAGCCATTCACCAAGGACTGTGTCTCCATTGGTGGGTTCAGTGCATTACTCCTGATTGCGTTTGTGCCACCCTTGGGATATCTGAGGCATCCTTTCCTTGGCCCAAGCCTGTTGTGGGCAGGGCAATTCACTGGAGAGCGTCTGCTTCACGATCCAAGGCCGGGCCTAATTTGTAATTACCTTCTTCACTCTTCTGGAAGAGTGCGGTTTGTGTTTGTCCAGGATGTGGATTATCTAGCGGGATGGCAGGGCAGTGTGCAACAGTCCTGTGTGCCATCCCCACTTCACACACACACACACACGAGAAGGATAGACATGCTCACGTACTGTATGCACACACACACACATTCCCTTAGCGAGAACCACAGATGAGTGTTTCGAGGCATTAGCTCCTGATTGACGAAGACAGTTTTGTTCTTAATTTGATTTAGCTGTTGCTGCATTGTTACATGATTAATCAAACCTCTGCGATACCCTACACTTGATTACATTTAATTTTATAAATGGATTTTTCAACTGAAAAATAAACGTGGATTTAAATGAGGTTACTAACACGGCTGTTTCGCAAATGCCTTTGAAGTAGACACTTTTCTGTAATCCACTGACAACCGCTTTTTATTAAAATAAGATGTGCGACAATTGCCAAGAATGAATTTAATCAAAATACTACACAGTCCACAGACAGTTTATATGGCGCTCATTGCATTACGTTGAATAGCCCCGCTAACCACATTTTCATAAGACACTGTTCTATTATCTGTGAGCACACAGGCGAGATGTTATTGCGAATTAAGTTAGGGATTAGACATGAAAAAAAAGAGTTATATATATATATATATATATTTATCCCTCCTTAATAATATTGTATTTCACCACCCGGCGGCGCCATCTGATTGTGTATGATTGTGTGTGTTTTTTAATTGGCATTGCTGTCTGTATATATTTATATATTCATTATCTATTTATGTATTTGTTTGTTTTGTTTTTTCACGTGTATTTGTTTGTTTTGTTGTGCTACATACAGTTTACATACATTGCAGAAAACTTTAAGACCCTTGATTTGCATTATCATCATTATATATCATCAAGTATAAAACAAATGTGTTTGTCCCTTTCACCATTCAGATGACCAGATGCTCCTCAGGGACATGGGGCGAGGCAAGCACTGACGTCACACCCTCTAGTGGTGGGAAGGAGTAAATAACCTAGACAAAGGAAGGAATAGCACTCCTGCCTGTTGGACTGGAGTTCAACACATAAGGAGGGCTGCGTGCTGCTTTTATGGCTCTGACCCACATGGCCTGGCAGGGTCTGCCATGCATTATGCATTGTGTCAGTGTATGACCGTGCCTGTGCGAGGGGAAGACAGGAGTTGCTGCCGCACGCACACACAACATTACACTGACAGAGGAAGTCTCCGCCAACTGGCTTCTCTCTCTCTCCCACTGAGAGGGCCTGGTGACACGGACCCAATCCCAGCCCAATGCGCTGCGCTGGGGAGTGACGGAGAAAGAGAGAGCAAAACAGATGGAGAGCGAACACGCGCGAGAGGAAGAATCTGGGGAATGGTTGCCTTACAGACTTGAGGAGCGACGGGCGCTTATTTTCCGACCCGTCAAGTATCAGTTAACAGGGACAACATATGTGTATCGCCAAAATCACCCTTGTTAATCTATTTTCCACCTAGTGTTGACAAGTTCAGATGCTTTGCTTTCAGTGTGCAAAACCCTGCTGAGTATGTTGTTGAATGCTTTGCGTAAAGGATACTTTAGGACTACAATCTGTCACCATTGATATGCACACGAGGGCTACAGGAGAGCAGGTGATTTATGGCCTGCTACTTATGTAGGGAGGGTTCAAATTCTCAGCGGAGAAGGCATATGCAGAATTGGGAGTACTGGGGAATACATTAACTGCTGCAGCACGAGTTGGCTTGGATGAGCATGTGGGTGTTTGAGGCATGAACACCAAAGTTTGTTCGCTTGTGGAATAACTTGAAGCTGAGGCAAGTTGGACCCCAATTAAAACTTGAGACACTGTAGCAGAAAACAGATATTGAGATGATTTGGTGTTACAAGAAAGAGCAGTTGCGCTGTTAAACAAAGGCTTAAAGGGGATGTTTTTATGGTTTTTGTTTTTTTGCATTTGTATTGCACTGATTCGTTTTTCACATGTTAATTAGAACAGTCTGGTCATTCAATTACTCTGTCAGGCAAGTCTAAATGAATACAAATGTTTCAATCCCCCAACAACTGCTAGCGATAAAACTCAAGGACATAATCCAATTGGATGACATAATTGCCAGTCAAGAGAACTGAGGCAATGAAGTTGGGAGGGAGGGCTCTAAACCAATACTGTAATGATACTTTGACAGAAGGGGCAATGCACTAACCTTTAGTTGAAGCCCAAGCTGCCAGGGACCAGACCAGTAAAATTAAACTGTGACCAGCGTTGTCATCAATACAAAATACAAAAAAAAAACAGGCCATAGAGATGCCTATTGAGCACTCAACATGTTTTATCTAACACCATGTTTCTCCATCTGATATACTGCAGAAGCATTTCAGTACTCACATTTGCTTGCATGAGTTAAGCTATCGGAACAATAGTCTACTCTTGCGCTGCTCCTTCTGCCAGAGCTAGACATGTGATTGCACAATGTAATCTTGTACAGACTGCATGGCCGTGGCATTAGGAGGATTAAATTTGCAGTAGACAATGTGCGCCTTGCTCCGACTGAATCACGATGAAATGACGTCCGCTTTGGGGGTACCCGATCTGTTGCCATCTACTTGTAACCCTGCAATTACGTTAAGGTTGCTGGTGTCTCTCAAGAGCACTGGGGTGGCTTTGGACATGGGGAGGTGACAATGAGAGGTAATTGCCAAAATCCACTACGGAGTAGCGTGAGCTCCCGCTGACACAAATGGGAGGGAAAAGACAAAGAGCCTTATGAATATTTAAATTGCAATTTTCTTCAATTGACCCCCTTTTCTGCCAAAAAAAGTGATATCATTTGCAACAGCTGATGATGTCAGTAGAAATACTCATGGCTCGCGGTAGTGGCTAGATCAAATGGCACAAAACCTGGGTCTTCTAATCATTTGTAAACAGGATTAAACTGTAGTGCAGTCTGCTGAGAGGTGGTGGTAAATGGAATTAAGTACACTAATAAAGTGTATCTTACGCTAATAAAGTAAATAAAATAAAATAAAAATTGAAAGAAATGCAGGTCATAAACTAACCGTTTTTTTTTTCTCTTTTTATTTACAATAAATTGGGAAATTTAGATTTTGACATTTTCCCCGTCACCAGTTAAAGTGGTATGGCAACTTTGTGTTGCCCCGTTTCTTCTGAGTTAATATACTCATTTAACTCCACAGGGTAAAATAGAAATGTGTAGCTTTTACAGCACAAAGTATTTGTATGAATGGATCAGTGTTAAAGCCAAATCTTCCTCTGTACCTGGTCTGCAAGGCAATATAAGTGTACGTGAGTTAATAAACAATGTTATCTTACTTAATGAGTTCAATCTTGTGTTTCAGGTCAGTAGAGGATAGGATAATCTGAGATTTGAGTCCCACCACTAATCATATCGTGCCTAGTTGTTGCAAATTATAACAGACATTTTATTTTGTAGCAGTGCTAAAAATGAAATGGAAAAATTAGCTCAAATATACAGTACTGTAAGAAGATATTATACAAATGTAAAAAGGTCTGTGGAATCCCAGTGAAAATTAAGATGCCAAAAAACTACTATCTAATCGTATCTACATTGGGATGTGGAAATGGTCCATTACATTCAAAACTCACATTTTCCCCACTCATTTCTCTAGACAAATACAACACTCTACTATTTTATATAAATATGCATTACTACAGCATAGCATTCAATATGTTGCTACTATCATTGCACTCGTCATATTGCACTTTGATTTGCCAGTGGGGAAATATGTCACCTAATGGAAAGTGTGTTGACAAGATTAGGCAACAGGGAGTTTATAATGGCTGATACATGATTAGATTTGTCAAGCTAATCACTATCTTCGCTCACCACCTACACAGGATTGGCACCCTGTGCGTAGATTGTAATAGTCAACCTGTTAGACAGTTCCTTGGCCTTGGACTGTGGCGTCTGTCCGCCCTAACATGAGTCACAACGCGGCCACAGCATGGCCTGGCCCGAGTGAGAAACACAGGCTTTTTGTCTCAGTATCACGACTGCGTTGTCGGTTCGCTAACCCGAGGCTGCAGCACACAGTCATGCCAGCTAACGGCCATGTCGGAACATTCCAGAAATACATGTCCTTGCTTGTTTAGATTGGGGATGCAGGCTAATTTTCAAATGTGTTTGAATCTTTGCAGTCAGCGGAGAGGGCTTTGCCTCAGGGCAGCGTTTATGACCCACAGCCCAAGCAGAATAGATAAAGAGGGGTTCATTCACAAAATCCAAACCTCGCTGGCAGAGGGAATGCTTGCATCACTGTGTTCTGAGAGCAAACCCCTGGCACCTCCTCCCCTCCCCTGCCGTTCGTTTCCTTGTGTGCATGGTAAAAATAAAACTGCCCTCAAATATCTTTGCATATCAACTATGAATATAAACTGGCTTCATGTGAGCCTCTCATAAATGAAACATAGTTTGGGGAAATAAACTCCATTAGGCTTGTATTAAAATCCTCCCCCTGCTAGGATAACATGGTATTGTTATTCACCTTAAGACAATTATTTGCCTTCCACAGTTATTTGGCGGGAGTGTATTGGCAATAATCCTCATAGGCTGAAATGCGTCCCTGTGCCGTTAACCCTGTGCACCTCTGCATAATAACAACTGGAAAGAAATGCTGAATGTATTGCACGCTGATGTCCAACCCCACAAATTGCATTGATGTTTGGCACCATGGTACCCTCTCCACGCATGTGATGCCAGTGTCAACAAGCAGTATACATAATTGCTTCCTCTCTGGTCCCACTGTTATGATGATCTGACAACATTGGAGATGGTCCATCCTTGGATGGATGCGGGTGGATTCCATCAGGCGTACTGATGTCATTATCGCCACGACTTTAACATTCTGAAGGTACCTCGTTCAGCACAGTGCTTCTGTGTTCTTTCCTTGCCTGTTGTTCGTTGTACCGGTCCGTTTCCATCTGGCCACTGAAGAGTGCGTTTGCATTTTAAGCAAGCCGTTTTGATCATGCCAGCCTCTTTGATGTATGGCACACTGCATTTTTACCCCCCATTGGATTTGAGCAATCTTTCGGACTTGCAAACTGCTAATTCAACACTCCAATGAATCACCTACAACATCATGTGCATGAATTTTAATGAAAACAAGTTAACCCTCGTGATGTCCTTAATAATACTGTATTTTGCCACCCGGCAGCG
>JAODUG010022026.1:9891-21152 GCA_027564795.1 Aphredoderus sayanus
AACACTTGCCCTCCTATACATCCTATATTCTGAAAGATTTCCTTTCCATTGCTCAAATTTGTTTATTATTTGAGAGCTCTTGACAGCTCTTACAGGCTCTCTCAAATTATCTGCATATTTTCATCTGCATCTTTGCGGTGGAAAGCGTGTATGGGGCCCATAAATGGACAACTGTGTAACCGCTGCGATTTATGTTTCCCCACAGAAACGCATCTCTGTACTGCGACACGCTGCTCTCTAATTTGCAGGAGCTATGCTCAGGCCTGAAAACACCAGAGTGGCAAAGCAGCTGATCCTCTTCAACTAGTTGCACTGTATAATTAAAGGAGTTTGAAGAAATGTTTGCTTTAAAAGCTTTGTCACACTATATCTAAACCCACTTTAGCCGGCAGTGCTTAGAAGTTGTATTGGGTCGGTGCGGTGTGGGTGTGTCTACATGCAAGTATGTTTTTAAGGATATAGTGTTTGGGAGTGTGAGAGCAACGTATTAACACATGCACAAACACACACATGCGCACACACGCACAAACGCGCACACACGCATGCACACACACACACACACTATGTTGCAGCATCCATAGCATATTCACCCTTCCACGCTTTATTAGGAATTTCATAAGGTTAATAAAGGTTAGCGAACATTTCATATTCCTGCTAATAACGCCATAATTTGCTTACCAGTATATTTCTATATTACATTTGTGATATTGGCACTGAATTAGAAAAACAATTAACTACAAATTCACTCCACATGCAATATTTATATTTATTGTAATTGCTAGGGCAGTACTAGGCTGTGGGCTGCGAGTTTCACTTGATACATTTTTTTTAACATAATTTAAACTAATAAAATGCCTAAATTCATTCATTCCATCTTGGGTATCATAATAAGTGCTTTACTAAACATACAAGGACCAGAATAAAGCTTATAAAAGGCATGATGTTAAATAAAGCAGTGCTAAATATAATAAAAGTAAAATACAAGAAAATTATGTAGCCATCGTGGAAAGAAATAATTTAGCAAATAACATAAATATAAAAAATTATATTTGAAGTTGAAGCCTTGCCAATGCTCATACTGAACCACAAGTTGCCAGCTATCTGAGGATAACAAACACAGATCTCCAGAACCAGACATGGATAATTTATTCTGGTTGAATGAATTATCAAATTATTTATTGTCTTTTTTTGTATATCCTATAGTCTCTTTCTATTTCTGAGGCAGGAAGTGTTGCCTGGACATTCCTTTACGTGGCAGGATCTAAAGCGGACACTGGCTGCAGGATCTAACAGCAGGGATCAGAGGTCAAAGGTGCCCCTGAGTTCCACATGTGCATCTTTGCCCAGATCCTGGCCGGCAGCTGTCAAAGCGGGCAGCCAGCCGCACGCTAATGTCTATTAGCAAGACAAAGAGAGAAGAGGGGGGACGGCCATGAGGTGGGCTTTGATTTCACTGAGATTTATAGCCGTGATGAAATTAGCTTTGAATACTCTCGGCGTGGCCATTTTCTCTTTCGTTGAGACACATCTGAGGGCTCCAGGGTTTGTTCCGGGATACAGACACCCTCAAAAAAACAATAAAAGGACAACAAATCTTCCAAAGAAAAAGGAGAGGAGTGGCTGCTCTCTCCAAAAGTCCTTCAACTCTCCATTCAGCTGGTTGCGGCCTATTGTGTGCCTAGTTCTATGGCCATTAATGCTTCACTAGAGTGAATCCCAACCACAGACTTATGGAAATGATGCTGAGGTGTTACTGGGATATGGAGAAGGCACTTGGCAGCCTACAGTAGTCTGGTTTAATGCAGAGGAAACAACTGTGTGTCTGTGTGTCTTCATCAGGCAGTTACAGTATCATTGATGATGTATATATATGTACAGTATGTACAGTATGTATGTATGTGTACAGTATGTGTATATGTATGTGTACAGTATGTATGTATGTGTACAGTATGTGTATATGTATGTGTACAGTATGTATGTATGTGTACAGTGTGTATGTACGTATGTGTACAGTATGTGTATATGTATGTGTACAGTATGTATGTATGTGTACAGTATGTATGTATGTGTACAGTATGTATGTATGTGTACAGTGTGTATGTATGTGTACAGTGTGTATGTACGTATGCACACACCCACCAGTGTCAGCGTCTAGTAGCAGTAAAGGGGTGTCTTCCTCTTTCCTCTTCCTCTCCACCCCCCTTTCCCCCCACCCCCAGCCTTGTCCCCTCCATGTCCTGTAGTAAATATGAACTGCCCCCTAGTGACCCTCCCCAGTGATGAATAACACTTAGGGTTAACCATGTTTGAAATGGAGCTGTGGGGTCATTATAGGGCCTCCGGAGTTTACCTGACATCCCCAATATGTCATCAGTGTGCCCAGGGGCTTTTGCCACAACTGCATTAACTAGTGGGCCACACTTTGGTGTCTGGGTGTGGTGATGTCAGGAATAACACATCTAAGCACCAAAACAAGAAAAGAAAAGAATCCTGTGTAATATGAGCATTAGATGTGTTATTTGTGTGCACGTATGTGTGCTCAGATAGCATTTTGTTCTAATGTAAACACCTGCCAGTGCATGAGAGACAGGATGTAAATACGTACACACACTCCATCCCACACGCTGGAATGCTCCAGCATCTGGAAATGAATGGATCTGTGTCAATGCAAAGTAGCTGTTTTCAACAGTTGCAAGTAACGTTATTCAAAACACAGATTGAAATCCAAAATACTTAAACTATTTAGTTTAAAAAAAACATGGTTTAGGTACATCTAAAAAGTTTTGTTCAATATAATTATGGTTTCTTGCTGGCTTTTAGATCTGTTTACAAATTAGAGAGACAAATTAGGATCTCAGTATACCCTCTCCATTGTAACATTTTCACTCTTCTTGTGAAATAACATAATATATTACATACGATCAAGCGATGTGTTGATACGCCATTAAACTCAAATGATTGCCAGAAATTTCAGTACACATTAGAGTAGCCTTAATTTAATTTAATTTACTGTTACAATTTTGGAATCCGAAATATTGTTTCTTATTTGGAGAGAAAGACATCATCTTAAAACATCTTTAGATCAAGGTAGCATTTTATTATAAAAATCACTGTAGTGCCATTTATCACCCCAGACCATAATGTGTTGGCAATTTTCCTCTAATAACATACTAAAACAATATCTTATAATGCGTTCTTATGAATGTAAACCTGCATCTCTCTTTGTGTTTCAGTAATTGACAAAATTACAGGATATGTAAGAGTCGCCACCTAGTGGAATTGAAGGTAATATACTGCTAAACAAATGCCATCACTGCAACATCCTATTCTGTGGATTTCACTCTGTGTACAATATTTCTGCATTTACAGCGTTTGTACAAAGGCTGTAGCAAGGTTGTGTAATTGTCTGCTGCTGTATATCTATCATCCACTGAATGAGATTGTTTACAGCTGACATAGAAAAACATTTATGAACATATTGTACAAATTACAGTTTTTTGTTAAAAGTCTTATTTAAATGTTGTGCAATCATGTTATATCATATGTTGAAAAATATGTTTGTCAAAATACAAATCAGATGTTTAAGTGAAAAACATTGACTTAATCTCTACGAACAGATGTAAGGAAATGAATGCATAACATTGTTTTAACCTTTATTTAACCAGGTACAGTAGGCTGATTGAGAACTTATTCTCATTTGCAATTTTTGACCCTACCAATATAACATAATCTTGTATAACAAGATGCAGTGACGCATTAAAATACAAAATACACAATGTGTAAAATAAAAATACAGACAAGAATCTATATACAATTTGTGCAAAAATAGCTCTATTTAAAATAGTTGGAGTGCAAAAATGGTATAGCAATAACAATAGAATTTGAGCATACCTGGGCAAATTGAATACTGCAAAAGAGAATAAAGGATATGTGTGAACAGTGAAATGAAGGACAGTTAACACGCTGTACAGTGATCGGACTTACAGCTCATTGTGTCAGGGATTGTTCAATATACAGTAAGGGCTGTGCAAGGATACAGTATATGAGAGAGAAAAACGTTATGGAGTCATTAATATGAATTTGACGGAATACAAAAAGCATACACAATATTTTTGATGACATTTTTATTGCAGCCCACCAGAAGGCCTACCAGAGTATGTGCTCCTTGCATATGGTTGGTGTGCATTTCACACAGGTGGGATCGTCCTGGCACCTGTCATGTTTGCTGCCTGACGTTTGAACCACAGGAGGAGTTGGGGTGTGTGTCACTTGGCTGTCCTTCACAGCAGCTGTTGATGCTCTTGGAAGGCACTGTCTTCTTTCAATATGAGGCTTCACCAGTGCAGCAGCTGCTCCAGGAAAATCCTCTGTGACTCACTTTTCTGCTGTTCCAGTCCTTGGTGATATTCCTCCATATTACAAAGGCATTATAGGCACTCACATCAATGATGTTGAAAATGACAATGGGGCAATGGGCAGTATGTGACCTTGTCTTTGTCTTGACCTGTGAAAGAAATGATCACATGTAATGTTATGACCACTCAGTCCATGTATAGTACCACCCCCATGCCTTGGTGTCTATCAGGTGCTTCTCTATGGAATTTACCAGTGTACACCTGCATATTCCAGGCATGGCTGAACAGTGTATGACATGCTGCCCATGTTTTGATACTGTATTTGGCAGGTTTTCTTGGTATGTATAATGCAACCAGGCATGTATCCACAATTACATGGGAGCCTAATGGTACTGTAAATGCTGAATCCACATGTCCCATGCATGCACAGTACATACAGTGCATACACTGTTGCACGTTTATCACTCTCTGGTCAGCACTGCCTTTTATCTGTCATCAAATCGTATGACACTTGCTGGCTGGAAATATTGCCCTTCCAGTGTCTGCATTACAAAAGCTTGCTGTTGGTTCACTTTTTGACTTGTACACTCCTGCCAAAGGAAGCCTGGTGGCCAACTGTCCCCATGCACATGCCACTCCTCTGTTCTTAATGCTCCTCCCCTCCCTGATTGATGGTATTACCAACAGCTCAAATGCTGATATTATCTCTTGGACATAGCTGGCGGTGTATCTGGTGGGATCTGGAACCATTTCGATAAAGTTAGCAGAATTTAGAAGTGGGTAGAGGGATGACCATGCATTTACTTTTTGGAAGGTATGTCTGCTGCTAGCTGAGTGACAACAGGAGGGTCAACACTCAGGGTCTCATTCTCAACAGAGTGGGATGCCTGGGGCTTAAGCAGTTGCACATTATTAACCACCTCCGCCTGATTGCTTTGCAGGGCATTGCATCCACTAGTGTCAGCGATGGATAGTAAGGTATAGGCTGGCTATGTCCTTCACCGGGGGTGAGCATTTTGTATGTCTTAACCCTCCTGTTTTGCTAGGGTTGGGGTTAGGTTAGGGAAGAGGCCCCCGAGGCTGCCATTTGCGGGTCATTTTGACCCAAGGACAACAGGAGGGTTAACAGGTGGTGATGATTTATTGCTGGCAGAGGAGGGGGTGTGTAAGGGTCATGGGGATGTTCCTGCATGAAGTGAATGTTAGGGCCCACCTATGTAAGGAGGATGGGGGGGACCTGTTTCGGATCACATTAGACGCAGGGCTGTTAATATTGATCAGGGACAGGTGTGTGGTAGCATTGCCTCACAGCTAGCTGAGGTTGGGTCACGGAGTGGGTGTGGTGCATGGCTGGCTCCCGATCATGGCGGGAATATTTTTAAAAGTGAACATTTAAACTATTGTTAGCTTATTGGTGATGCTGATTTATGTTTGTAGTGGTTGTCGCAACCATAGGGAGAAGACATTGCGTGGGGCTGAAATCAGCAGCAGAGCCAGTTATGTGTGATTTGTATTTATATATATTTTTTCTGACATTGATGTGATTTCAGTTGTTAACCTACAGCTTAAAATAAATTCATTCAGTAAAATAAAATCTCATCCCACTATTTCCTTTTCTTTATAGAATGTGATCCCCCACCCGCTATACCGTAGATAGATATAATTGAGTTTTTATCATGGAACGTTCACTTCTACATACCATTCTTCTGGTGACAGTGCCCTCTGGTGGCAAGACCTGAGACGTTTAAGATTAAATCCGTTTTCTTCATTGAGACACAGTCTTCCTTCCTCTGAAATCAGTACAATATCTTAAAGGAAATGCTTGTGGTTCATGCAATATACAGAACCAATATTTCTTGTATGATTGTAGAAATATTACCAATATTACCACAGAGCCATATGGGATCTGTTTACCTTTGTATAATTTTAACGTTCCTGCAATTATTGACAAGATGACAAGTTGCGTAACAGTCATCACCTATAGTGGGTAGAATACGAGGAAATGTTATAATTATTTGACTTCAGACTTTAAAGGTGGTCAGAGTCACTGTCTTAGGTTTCCCATTTACCGAGCCAGGGCGGTGTAACACTGACTATTATTTCAGCACACACACAGAACTGACGTCTAGCTGACCGTGAGATATTTGCTGAATTTGATATAACATGTATTGGATTAGAATCGCTAACTCCACCAACCCCATCTGGCCTTGGTTACTACACCAGATTGTAATGAACATGCAGTAGACAGATCAGTCCTGCTACCTCCTATACTGTGGAGCAATATTATAGTCTAATTGGCTCAACTGATTCTGGCTAAAGCCATCAATGCAAATTCATTGTGGACTGGACAATTCCTATAAAATTGTCCATAAAGCCAGTACTGTCTACCACGGCTTGAATGCATGTGCATCCCAAACTGCAAAACTCATGAATAACTTGCAGGAAGACATTACAATTTCGTCAAGATCATTTTCACATCAAAAAAATGTTTTATACTTTCTTTTATGCATAAGTTATAGTATTGGGTTAGTAGCTATATTTATAGTTATATTAATAAAAATAAATTTATCGTAAGTACGTTTTATAAATGAAGCCTCATTGTTTATGTTACTCTGGAGGTGGGAGAACTAAATATCATTCATAAGCTGGTATGTTTGTAGACTAGTAACCACTCTGACCATAATTTCTGATTGTTTAAAATAAAGACATATGATACAGTAAACCTTTTCCCCAGAAGGTTTATTTAAAAGAATATTGTAAAAACCTGGGTTTGCACAAAGCAATTTGAACATAGGACATGATACACACAAACAGGCAACAAAACATACATCAGACATGCACACACACACGCACACGCACACACACACACACAGGTAAATGATGACACATAGTAGGCTATACACTTCAAGAATGGCAGATAAAAACACCATTTTTCAAAAGTAGAATCGAAAACAATACATACTGTATTAATTGCTTTTTGGCAGGTCAAGTACTAAGACAGTACAAACACATTTCATTAGTTCATTAACACTTCCTATTTGCTTATTTATGAGGTCACATTTCCTTCATTAGAAACACAACTATTCAATGTAAAGGCACATTATGTTTGACAGTCAAATTGACTGTGGGTAAGAAAAACTAATAAAAATGCTTCATTTGGACAATTGCAGAAACTTCTCTTTGGTACAGCTGTATGAATTTTGAGAGGTTTGACCTCTATCACATAAATGGCGTAGATAAAGTTGACAACACTATGTACATAAGATATATAAAATGCTATAAATATGTCTAAAAACCACAGACACTATGTACATCTTTGGACTGAAGCATGACAGTATTATTGTACTGTGTTATCACAGATAAACACGTCAAACGGCAACAAAAGGCAATACATCCCGTCCATATATCTTAAACCATGTTGGAGACAACCTCACAGCTTTTACGGTTTTAAATTATTTCCAATCAGTTAATTTATACTTTTATCAATGGCTTACACATTTCTAATGCATAAAGGTCAAATAAGATAATGTCCCTAAAACATAGTGGTTTCTTGATTGTATACTGACACCTAGATGCCGCTGTTTCAAGGATAAACCTATTTAAAATGACATGGCAATGTCAAATAAAATAGCAAATTTGGTACCTACAAACTATTTATCTTAATGTCCAATGAGAGCACAATGTTTAAATCTTATTTTAGAAAATATATATTCATTTGTATGTACTGTATCAAACATTTGTCTGGTCTAAAATATTGCCTAGTGGGCCTGTTTTAGAGTCTCCAGTAGTGACAGGTGTCTCCATTATTTACTGTGTGATACATGCGTATTTGTTGCTTGGTTGGGATGCCAGTCTACGGTCTGTGGGCTGTAGGCACACTTTGGTGATCAGGTACTGGGGCTCATCTAGCTAGACCTCCTGGTGTTCCCCTCCCCACCTCCTTCATCCTCATTCTCTCTTCCTCAGAACGATGTAAATGAGCCCACTGATGAGACAGAGAGGGAAGGCCACCCAGGCACACACATAGGCATAGCCGAAATTATCACCAGCCTTCCTGTCCGGACTCATCACAGTGTAAATGATGGCGCCGCACATCACAAAAATGCCTAGAGGGACAGACAGACAGAGAATTAGACAGGCAGAAATGTGATTTAATTTTGGTCTTTGTTTTTGAGTCATATTGCCTTCCACATCTAGTAACAGGTGTAGCGATGGTGATTATGATGATGCAGTAATACTCACTGGCCAAGATCTGGAAGATGGCAGTCAAGAAAAAGCGTCCACCCTTGACCAGTCTGAACAGTTGAAAGACGAAGGCGATGAGGGAGAAGAAACAGAAGAGTACGGACAGGACCATGAGAGCCTGCACTGCCTGGATCCAGTCTAGAAGTATAGTTCACACAGGAAATCATTGATTCATATTATATCATATCACAGCACTGTATATACTACTTTATGCTATATGTTCAGGTATTAAAGTGTCCCATAGATTGTGACCACCTTTGTGCACACACTGCCATCTACAGTATGACCTGCTTATTGTTGGGTGTCATTAGGATGAATGCTGGCGGAATGCGGCTGACTGACCTTCATTTCTGGCGGGTTCGCAGCTGTAACCTCCATTATTTGTACTGCAACTGTACCACAAATCCGTATATCTGCTTCCACTTACAGTCCATGCCTTGCAAACACAACATAATACTAATCAGCATCCATAAAACAATGGAATGGAACACATAAATTGCTTTATTCTCTATAATGTATGTAATAGGGCTGTAGTGTACATCCAAGTCAATAAAAAACATTTAAAAAAAACACTTTAACTTACATTGGCAGCTGTTGAAACAAATAGAAGGACAAGGATGATAAGGTGCATGATAAGCACTCCGAGAAGGATAAGCAGCATTTTGAGAAGACCTATAGGGATGGAGACACGACAGACGCAAGTCAATCCCACCACAAAACCCACAGTAGATGTGCAGCAGCACATTACCTCAAATCGACGCGAGATGTCACTGTTTCCTCGCACTACAGCCGCACTACACCACAATGTTTACTTCCGTTTGGAGAGAATCGCATTACACCCAAGCGTAAAAGTATGAAGGACGCCCACCATGACTATACTTACGAAAATGCGTTAAAATCACAAGTGTAACAATGAACTGTCAAAATTTATTATAATGTTTTTCATATGTAGCCTTACAATTCTCAATTATTTTTCATTAAAGACTAATAATACTTTTAGAAATCACTAATAATAACTAATCTGAAACGCAGTAATTAATTATTATTGTTATCTAAAGAAAGGACAGAGAAAGTATTCAAATAAAAACGTGACTATGGTTTAAGCCAGTTATCACGCACGCTGCTCGAAAACAACACCATCTATCCTCTATAGTATTACAACAAAGTATTACAACTTAGTGCTCTAATGCATCACCCTTCTTTTAATCAGCAAAATGTGACGATGGTCGATCGATTGAGTCATGCGTTTTAAAGTAACTATTGTAACACATATAAGATGCATTTTTGTGCCAGAGCTATACGGTTAAAAATCCAGGGTCGTTAAAGTCCGGGGATGAAATCCTAATGTATGAGACGGAAAATCAATACAACAATCAGCTCACTTGGTAAAGAAAAAGAAAAAAAGAAGAGCGATCCATTATATTCCAACTTACAAAGGTGGGATAGCTTTTCCGCGTGAAATTGACCGAATTGGAGATCGTGAGCTATCAGGTATTGCTTTAGATTCTGTGCGCACCGACGTACTATTCCAGATGTGGCATACTCGCCCCAGTCAAACTTTTTCTCTGCTTGAGAACACCGCCCTGTAAGAGCTGCTACGTCACCAGGGGCCCGCTCAAAATTTTTTTTTGCTGTATAAAATGTGGCGTTGACGACCTCTCCACATTAAGGGTAGCCAACACAATGTACCTTAGTTGTTTTTGTTTTCTTAATTTTCCAGGTTAACGTGCATTTCGTTTTAGTTCTATCTCCCGACAGCAAAAACATGATAGGCCTAACAACTTGGTTGGTTTGTAACCACACATTAAATCGTTGAAAGATAATTTAGCATACATTAAATCAGTAGACTTCATTCCAGATGGTTGAGTGCATATCATAACCTGTTTGCCCCTATTGACTATCTGAACTCAACTACACTTAGCTCTATAAAACACACGTTCTGCAATGGTAGGTCCACAATGTGTGTGTGTGTGTGTGTGTGTGTGTGTGTGTGTGTGCACGCAAGTGTGTATAGGCCAGCCACCAGAGGCCCCTAGGTATGCCCAGAATGCCAGTGTGTCAAATATGTCTGTTTACTCCTGTGTGATGTGGAGATCTCAGCCAGTGCCATGTGAGTTAATAACGTGGTATCCTGTCAGTTATGCTGACAGTACTGACGTAGCCATCTGCACGCCATGCAAGATCAAGTGGTGACCAAAGTGTTCGGAACCATTTGGTCTGCAACGCTCCTTCATTCCTAATAGCACTGTGGTCACATGCTATTCCCCTACAAGTGACATAGTACTAAACTACAGCAGAATAAATAAATAAACAAAATCGCAGCAATGACAAAAACAGCCACGGTGAATTGAGCCCCATGTAGGAAAGGCTGTAGTAGTGGAATAATGTGGTCAGTGGTCAGTGTATGGAACTCCCTGGGTGAATCTCTCTCTCTCTCTCTTTCTCCCTCCCTCCCTCTCTCGCACGCTCACACCGCCTCCCATGTTGGCCCCACAGGTGCATTCCTGCGGTGCGTGTTTGTAAACACGCGACTGTGGGCCGACGCTGGAGCTGGCTGTTGGACATACCGCATGGCACTGCCTTGCGGCCTGGCAGGAGGGAGAGCGAGAGAGAGGGGGAGAGAGAGAGAGAGAGGGGGGGGGGGGGGGGAGCGGGGGAGAG
>JAODUG010022046.1:2500-21149 GCA_027564795.1 Aphredoderus sayanus
ACATTCAACTAAATTCAACAACAAAAAAAGATTGTGGAATATGAAAGAAAAATCCGAAGCGAAGTTTGCAAAATGTAATTTAAAAGGCAGTAAGACAAATAATGAAAACAGCACAGAGAAAGAGTGAGAGATGTCCAGACCAGACTAACCTAAAGAATTCCTCATAATGAATTCACTCTTACAAGCAGTACTGGAGTCTAATGAAAATCAATAGTGTAATTTTCTCCTTAGATAATCCAATCCCGCTGAACTGATTCCTTCATTTCCTTGTGGTCCATCTTCGATTATTCAATCAAGGAGGCAATCCCAATCGCCCCCCGAAGCAGAGAATATAGTTTAAGTAAGTCACTCGTGCCCCAGGGTCAATCTTTCCCGAATTAACAGCAGTTACACCTAGCTACTTTCGAAACTTTCATATTTAGTTTTCAGAAGTATAATTCCTTTAACTGAGACATCTCTTCTTGTTTATGCCCTAATCAATGAGGTCTTTGGAAGTGAACTCCAGTCAATATGATTACAGGGATGGTAAAAATCTATGAACACTCGCCAACTCTAAATTCCAATTGATGAGCGGATTGTGCTGAATGTACGGCTTTCAAAGCCTCAACAAATGATGCCCAAGGATTCATGCAGAAGGCCAATCACGAGGATCATGCATGTACAAGTTAAACCCTGACCAGAAATCACTGTCCAACATTATTGAGTTCTTACTCAGCCAAATCTTATTCTCCCTTGCAGTACAGCCATATCTTCTCCCTGGGGGAACAGTAAAAGACCCGAGCCACGCATGGCACAAACACAGCAGCTCCCATAACACATCTTTCTTTTTCATATTTTTAATCAGTTTAGACTTCGGTGGGCCAAATTGCTTTGGGTGAATAGCATTGTACCATGCTACTAGCTTGGCATTTTGACCAACGTTCATCTGCCAGGAAAGTCTTAATGTCGTCGTTAATGAAAAACACTGCAAATGATCCAAAATGTGTCTAGACACATAAACTGCGGTGTTTAGGGGAAAAACCCAGAAACCCACATTATGGACGGATACATAGCTGCGAAGTAAATAAAATCTAATAAAAGACTATTAACTATAGATACCGTAGTCCACGAGTTCTAGGAAGACAAAATATTTGGAAGAGAATACAGGTTTACTTATTCACTCTATTAATCACTGATATATGACTGCACATTGCACCAAAAATCCTGGGCCTGCAATAAATGCCTGCCATTAGAAATATGCTACACTGTACATGTGAGTGTACACATCAGCTTTGCTTGAAGCTATGCCAAGGGCTATCGTGGAGCTCCTGAAGAGGAATCAGGGGTGGTGGGGGTGTGGTGTGTGGGGGGAATGGGGGGGTGCCACAAGCCTAAGGTTTCTGTCTCGCGTTTGTAGTGCCGTCCGATGTTTGGCTGAGTTAAGCGTGATCTGATCGGTACCAACAGCTGGAATGCTCCTCGCTTACATTGTCCGATTTGTCTTCCTGTTTGCTGGACAGAGGTTGTGCACCGCTCGTAATCTCTCACTGGAGAAATGGAAGAGCTGAAAACAGACAGAAGGTACATGGTACCTTGGTAGTAGAAGCATCAAATAATAAGACAAAGAAAATGGGACAGGAAGACCGGAAGAGAGGGAAAGACAACGAGGCTAGGCCTCTTAGGTGCCTGAACTAACATCCTGACAGGTTGTGGATGCACATCTGGAGCTTATAAGAATCCCAAACCCGTCCCAGCCAACTGTGCTCTAATGTATGGCAACCCTTGAAACTTTAAGCTTGAATAAAAAATTAAATAAATCCGATATACCAGCAATTGCACATTGTTATAATTAACACGGATTACAATCGTGGATTCTCAATTAATTACGTCATTAAGGTGCTCTGGCTGTTTCTGTAAAGCTTTTAAGTCCTGCTATCCCTCACTGGGCCTCTAGTGTTTTGGTGAACTTGTCCTTTAAGACCATCCATCGCCGGCTGATGAAAACAACACAGGGCATCAGGGTAAACACCAGGCGGTCGGGGCAAACACAAACATGTCCTAACATTTACAGCAATGATTGAAGTCACGGCCTGAGGTCTTTGAGAATCAGAGCAATCCCGTCTCCCTTGGGGGCTATGGGCGACCGACTGTACAGTATACGCACTTGGGATGAACAGGGACCATGTGCGATGTTTGGGGCATTATTCTTCCCGTGTGGAAACATGGCGTGTGATATTACATCCGCATAGTAATAATAAACTGCTTCATCCCTCTGCTGAAAGGATGGATGGAGCATTCCGAAAAGGCACAGCTCAGTCCTGAAATTACATACCAGATGCTGAGGGTATCTCTCCAGATATGGCCAGTAATGAGAGCCAAAACGTAATGGGCGCACCATGTGGTCGCACATGCCTTTCTTCCGCCCACTCGCGCCCACCCTCTCGGACACAGAGCTTGAATGCAGCCCCCCCCCCCTCTTTCTTTAACGCTTAATAGAAGGAATGTGTTCGCACAAACTGGAGGCTGTTCTCCTGTGGGACCGGGGATGAACACAGTTGACATGCCACGCCTTCGTGACGGTGAGGCGACGGCAAACGTCAGCAGAGTTGCGTGCGTCGCCGTGGGAATGCCGGTGTGTTCATGGTTCATGGGCCCGCAGACGTGTTTGCTGGAACTGAGCCTGAGATTGCCTTTCTTTTTTCCTCCTCAACACGCACGCTAGCCCATCTGAAGACCCCCCTCCAACACAGGGGAAGGGGGGGGGGGCGTTGTCTCCCTGTATCAGCCGCCCGTAGTGCCTCATTAGGGGCATTCCCCTGGGCCTCGGGTCAAAGCAAAGGGTCCCATACCGTCTACGAAGCTGACAGCGCTAGGAAGATTGAGGCCTAGACAGGACTGGGGAGGAGGGGGAGGGGCAAACGTGACCTTTAACCCCCAACCAGCACACCTTGATTTGAAGTGCAGCCTGTCGGAGCCTGCAGATTATTAGGCATCCCTGCATGCTTTCCCCAAGGCTGAACCGCTTTCCAAGGACCCAAACCAACTCTCCTTCTTGTTTAAAACAAACATCAAGTAGTTTCCCTGGATATATTATCTGTGCCCTCTGGCATGGGTCGCTTGTTTCTCACTGTTCATCTTTTCTCCCCCACTCACTCCCCTTTGTATTTTATTCTATAGCATCAATGTTCTCAATTACCTCTGCTCAATGGCTTGCTCTCTTCCACTGACTCCCCCATCCTCAACAGTGCCCATGTAATCGGTCTAAGACTCATAAACAGCCACAAACAGAGAATGACGTCTTGCAGCTGGTTTTGATTTGTCTGCTGTCCGAGTGGGTCGGCCAGGACTTACACTGGGATCACAGAACCTAAATACGATACCTTCCAAATCCCAGTAGAGAATGGCTGCACACCTATGTAAGGCGCGCGAGAGCTTACCCATGGTCATATGATGGTCAATGATGGCACGCTTATGTAAACATGTTAATCCCAGCGCTGTCGCAAATCAGCACCGTCTTTTTGAAAAGGCCACATTTGTGGCCACAAACACTTCATATAGTCTCCGGTTGCACTGGGGTAGAATGTGGTATAGGACATGACAGATGTCAGCACACATTCCTGTTTGTATTAGGGGGATTTTCACCTTGAGTCACTATCACCGTTTGTAGTCAAGGAAGGGTTGTTTTCTTTTGCACTCCGGTCCAAGGGTGAGAGCAAGTTCATGGCCATCAGTGCAAATGAGAAGCTTTCGGAAGCAATTATTCTCACCCGATATGTGGAGCCAAATAATTATACATAGGCTCTGCTGAAGTCTAGCAGACCATTCTGATGGCAGTGCTATGTGGCTTGGCATACACCTCTCACTTTGACCAATTGGCAGCAGGGAATCACTAGCTAACGAGCTAATTACAAAAGCATCTCAATCGTAACTCAAATATTGAGAAACTTTAGCATTCCTACCTGTTAACATGATGACAAAAGATTGTACAAATAAGCGAATAAGATATTGCCCTGTTACTGGGACAGTATCAAATGTGACTTTTGGGTGAATTGTCAATGATTATGAATGATGGGCCATATAATTGTTTAATATCAAATTTATTTTGTTACAGTGGTTAAAAACTGATTTGCAATGATTTTCTTAAACTAGCTGTTAACATTAGTGATGGATTACTGTAGTGATAAATTATGCAAGCTCCCACTTTTGTTATGAATAGCCTCAAAACAAGTCACTATTTTGTTCCTAAAATAAACGTTTGAACAGTATACTGTAAAATATAATGAGGAACAGTAATGGCAACTAGAAATTGCATTTGGCTTAGTGTTGAATGGAGTTGTTAAGATGTAAGAAGGCAGTTCCATTCCAGCTCTGGATAAAATATGAAGCCAACAGGCCAAAATGTGCCTTTTACTGCAAACTTGTGCCAAAGCTTTCTTTACATTGGATTATACATTGCTGCTGATTATACATTGTGCCTCTTCTGTCACACATTAAGTTGTATATTTCACCTTTTGCTCTACTTTAAAATACACTAGTTAGCTATTGGCAGGTGCTCAAAAATCTGGTTGGATTTAATGAAATGTGACGGCCTGTTTTAAATAGCTCCCCCCACCTAATCCCGGATGGCTACGAATATCCATATAAATATGTCACATTTGTCTAAATCCACAAGTTTGACAGCCCACAGCACAAGCAATAATTTAACATTGACAAGCCCCATAGTGCACAGCAATAAGAGGGATGGGCAATATAATAAATAAAAAACATCAATTTTAAAAGTTTGATCTGCCGTCCATTTTGGTTAGGTTAAAATGTCCCAGGTTCCCTTGGTCCGGAAAGTGTTCCCAGTGTCAGCTGACAATGGGTGGGAATCGTCATGTGTTGGGTGGAGTTGGAGGGGAGGGGACATGCAGCACACGGTGAGACACGTCAAGTAAACATGAACCCACCGTGACCCTGACTAGCCTCCAACCATAGTGAAACCATAGGGTGGAACCCCTGGGTAGGTGAGGCATGGAGGGTTCTGCTCTGAAGGTCCATTAAGACCTGTTCAGCTACCCTGGGATTGACCTGCACCATTTCAAACTGAACCCCCCCTCAAAAGTAAAAAAAAAAAGGAAACGAAAAGTTCTATTACTCAGAGTCTCTCTATAACTGTAACTGCTAGTCAATGAGAGCTCCCACTGCTGGAGAGGAAACCCAGATACCTACAGGAGAGACTCTGGCAGCCTCCACTGAAAGAAAACAAATCAAGCACAAAATTGGGTTTTGGTTCTTTTTTGTTGTTGTTGTTGTTGTTGTTGCTGTTGCTGCTGCTGCTGCTGCTAACAACCTACAGTACACATACACACACAGCATTGGGTTCGGGCCCACAAGGGTGGCACGCAGGGCTGTTTAGACACGTGCACGCCCGTTTCTAAAATGAGCTCTCCTATTTTCCGTAATGGATCGCTGTGCCTGTGCTTGGCCGTCACACTCAGGTTCACGAAAACCCTCGGAGAAATTGTTCGGGGTTGTGTCCAGGCACAGCAGAGCTGACGTCCCCTCACCGCGTGATGTGTAAAACTAAACAGAGATACTGGATATCAACACAGCGCGGCCTGATGTGAAGGTGGCCCATTATGCCGTTTAACAATACCACCCACAGTTAGCATGGCGGGGGTATCGCTAACCACATTAGTCATAACCCCTCACTCGAGCGTGGGGGAGCCATTTTATGCAGAGATGCGATACAGCTTATTTTTGTATTCAAATGAAAAAACGTCTTCAAAAATAAAAAAATAAATACAAAATCTTGACATGAGACAAAATATTTTGACATACGTTTGACAGATCTTATAATGATCTTTACAATGTGCAGTTTGTCATCGTTATTTTACTCATTTTTATTCTGTTTTACTCTAAAGTACTTTACAATCTCTTGTCTGTGAAAGGTGATATAAAAATAAACGTACTACTAGTCTAAATATAAAAAAGTAAACTCAAACACATAAAGTGTGTTCGTTATTTTCACTCCATGTAATCAAAACAGAGTAATACTGTATGTTATTATATTAACACATTGGCCCACATTTAAAGGCTTTAACCTGCTTCAGCATTAGGCGCTACGGGCGTCTTCCGTTCCATTCATTGCTGACACACACAGTACTAGCATAGGCACCGCAGGCACTGCTGATTTTCATGCCCGAGAGTGATTACGCTACACTTGTGACTCGCTGGTCCTTGGCCTGCGCCATGGTTACTGCAATTATCTATTCATGTGTTACGTTCTTGGGGGGGTGATATTGATTCCAGCTGTGCTTGGGGCTCCCCACCGCTCTGAGCCATGCACGGAGGATGCAGACAACTTTTACACTTGTCTAACAGATGCATTACTCAGTAGTAACATCACAGCATAGAAGGGATTATCTCACAATACTGCATTCCTACTGTTCCGTGAAGACATTTTGTTTTGATGAGTGCTATATAACTACCATCAATTCTATTATACCATTAATATTAATATACAATATAGATTATCATATTAATGGTAATACATCTTTCATCAAGGTCTAAGTGTAAACTCAATGGAATCTGTTTACATTATATAGACTATAATCATATATAATTATTGAACCACACTGGATCATGGATTAGATCATATTTATTGTGGGGCCTAGAACAAAGCAAGCAAACATTCTGCCTGGCAAATACAATAATAGAAAGCCATGCATGCCATCTGCTAGCATCTTTGTTCCACATTTGCATTCCTCAATAACAATGCACTCTCCTGTATTCAAAACATGGTATCAAAGTGATCACAATAATGTGTGTATATATAGGCGTGAAGGTATTTCAGCTTTGTTCATTGAAGTCATTAAGAGTCATTAGCCAGTTATATTTTCCAGGTACTCCCTCAAATGTAACTACAATCTGAATGCATTTAAAGAGGTTAACTATTTACAAAATGTGAGTCATATTAAACTATTTACAAAACGTGAGTCATATTAATCAAAATGTCAAAGTAATCTGCACTCTGGAATGTGATACTTAACAGAGAATTACAAAATAAAGACAAATGTGCACCAAGAATAAAATTTGGCAAAAGGCTCTTTGAAGTTGAAGAGTTTTGTAGAAATCTGTTTACTTTTCCCACGCCTCATTGTTAACTGTGATTGGCTAATCATACATGGGGCATGAAATCGACTGACAAATGTCTCATCCCCTACATACCAAGTTTCAGCAGCAGGGTGTTATTCTGAGGCTGCCACACGATTATTTGGATGCATGTCAAGCCTTTAAATTGAAAGCCACAGACATTCCGAGCATTTAGCCAGAACCCTTTGCTTCAGACTGGAGACTTACTAGAGAATGGTCTTCTCACAGGTACTGGAGCAGTGCCCCTAAAACCACTCACTAGTGAACCAATATCATTGCTTTTTTTCTTATTTTTTATGTTCTAATGCAATGAAGCTATTATACTCATTGAAGTTTCTATCTACCACTATGTGACAGCTTAACTATGTTGAGTGATTAAAAAAAGAAATGAGTGTGCATATAAACATCATTGAAACTGTGGAGTAATTGCATGGGTGTTTAGAGGGCCACAAATATATTTTGTCAATGTCATTAACATCTCTTAACACATTTACGTATTACACTAAGATTTTGGAAGATGTACTATAAATGTACAGTATTTTATTAGCTCTAAAAAGAGCTAACAAAACAGTTTTATTGATTGGCACTTGTTTTCTAGGCAACAAATGTTTATTGTAGTTAACTTAAGACCATTTAGCAAAACCTTATTATTGTAAACAAAACAGTCGCCAAGAGCAATTTGAAACCCTGTAATTCAAATTAAAAGGGTCTGGTTTTCACAGCATTTCTAAAAAAGGAAACATACCTATAATATACTATTGATGCTAGGGATATGTTCTATTTGTGTAAAGATTGTATAGCAGTACAGTATATAAATGACTACACTATGAATTACCTTGACAAAGGAATATCTACCTGAAACCTTGGAAGCAATACCTTCTTTTAAACAATGCTTTTCCAATTACCACTGACATCAGCTTCCCATAAACAAAACAAGATAAGTTTGACCAGATGAAATACCACATTCCTGTTGATCCCTGTTTTTCCAGTACTGGCCAAAGATACATTTTCCCAAACTGGATATTTTTCATTTAAGGTTCAAATCCTTTCTAAACTCTCAAAAATACATTTTCATTTCATAAAATAAAAAAACAGCACTTCCTCTAACTTACCAAATGTATGCTATCAAAAAAGACAATAATTTCAGACAATGCATGTAATTTGCAAGAAAGAAGAAAATGTGTGTGTGGTGGTGATATTCTGTATATATGGATTTGAGAGTTTCAACGAAAGCTATCTTAAAAGTAAGAGTTAGATTTTGTAATCAACAACCCAAAAACCCACCTCCTCCTTCTCTGCTCCCTCCCTCTGGAGCCTGTTGGTCTGCCGTTGCGAAGCACCCATGACAAACCACCAGATTGCCTGACAATCATGCGTTTGACAGGCAAGGTATACTTTATTTGCCAGACCAAACAGGGAAAAGAGGCACTGATTGGTCAAAATATCTGCGTTATTAAAAAATATCTAAATCAACATCGAGGCAGAAGATATTCTCACAGAGCATATCCACTCACTGATGGCTGACGGATGGATGTCTCTAGCAATTCTAACTAATTATACTCAAAATCCTACCTTGCTCCTTTAATCAGTTAAAAGCTATTTTGTGAAAGAAAGCTTGCTTTCTTGCTAGACTTGCAGTGAAGTTTCATTGTGTTTAATGTGTGTATCAGATAATTAAAAGGTGAAAGAGCCAGAAGCACTTCATGAGTTTGACTTTTATATCTGCCCAAATATTTTTTTGTCCAGGAATTGTTTATATACATTCGGTTCACACAGACATCTAGCAAATCGCAAATAGCATGCTGGACATATCATATAAAAAGGAATGGATTACATCTAATGCCGCATCTCCATTTTACTAGGTATCTTACATGTGCAAACATGGAGCCAACAATTCTCCGCTTACGCTGGATCACTGGCCCCATAAGCCAAAACCACTAATTAGGGAACCACACAGTCTACAGTCTCACCAGAAATCCAAGAGCACTATGTCTTTCAAGCCCTGAGTGTAATTGTGCCGATCATGCAATAGAGTGAACAATATGTAGTCGCTGTCAGAGGTCAATGAAATTATCTGTCTACAAATTACTCTGCGGGCTCACGGTAATGTAACGCCCTGGAGCAATGAAGCTGAATTTGGGTTCCATAGATATTACGGCGTTGGGTGTAGCCCAGGAAAGCATCATCGCTGTTCAGATGATCCCTCTGCAGTCCTTACCGCTGACATAGAGGAAAGATGCATCACCGGATACACAGACACGGATCTGATATCAGATTCCTCACACAGATTGTTATATTGAAATATGTCCAGATGGAAGTGATATGGGTGTACAACATGGGGCGGATTTACATAGAAAACACGACGGTGTTCAAAAATGGTTGGGAAACGTCCGATGTACGTTGTCCTGGCAATAACAGCCGTTGTTGAGCTCACCAAAACAGTCCTGCAGCTCAATCCAAGTGACCCCTTCTTCGGAATAATCCCTACTCGAGAAGGTCCCCACTGTGTGACCTGTGTCAACGGAAATAGAAGCAGGTGTTTACACCCACTGTTCCCATCAATAAGAGACCAGCACCAAAGACACTGCCCTACAGTGAAAGTTCAGCTCCCTGACTCTGGGACCCCTAGGGTCCCAAAGGTCAATCAAGTAGGACACAAGTGGTAAAATAATCATGTGCAGGGAGGGAACTGGCACAAGTGGTCAGGAGGGAAGCTCTGGCTTTTCAGACCAACAGGATCATTAGCCCTTCCAGAGGGAGTCCCGGAGGGGGGATAGCCTAGACCTTCGGATCTTGATCTCAGTGAGACCGTCTGAAGCTATGACATGCCGGGGCAACTCCAAACCACAGGGGAAGGCCACAAATGGTAGAGTGATCACAGGGTGGAGAGCGGACCCCCACTTTAAAAAGAGGTCAGGTGGCTTTTGCATCTGCAAAGTAGTGACTTGACATACAAAGGACAGGCGCTGTGTTGATTGACACTCACTTAAGGATGGGGTTAACGTGATTCCACACTGACCCCAATGCCAAGCCGGGCCAACACACAACAGGACAATAACCCGGGAAACGACGAGAGAAAAGTTTTACGAGAAGCTGGAAACATACCCCGAGTTCTCTACAAGATTGGGAAACTGGAAGTTGTGCAGTATGTGATGGATGCTAAACTGTCAGTTTTAATAGGCAGGGAGGCAGGAGAACTGTATCGCTGCTTCGGGAGTCCAGGAGAGCAGAGTCCGATGATCAGCACAAGGGAGCCAATTAAAAAGCAGACTTTGGCAGCCAACTGCATTACGCTGACCCTCTTGTGATGCTGAAAACAACAGAAACCGCGGGGAGAATTTTATTTTATTTTTTGGTGCAGTTTCGGGAGGACTCGCCAAGGCTTTTTTGAGTGTTTACAGGAGTTTGTTATCGATTTGTGGCCCCCTTTTAAATCACCCAGTCTCTGCGTTAATTATTTGTAACTGCAGCAGTCTGGTTTTACTCCTGATTGGGGAGAAATGGATGCTTGCTGACATCACTCCCCCAAACCCAAGATAAGAGGGTGAGATAAATGACAAGGTCACATCCAGGAAGGGAGGCCGCTTAGACTGCATCCTCCTCTGAAGATAACACACTTGAACTGAGACCACTTTTTACCACCGGCTGCATTGATAAAATGGTGTGTACACTGAGCTTTAATTTTGTCTCTTTTTCCCCAAAGGTTTGGGTTTGGTTCTTTTACGGTAATTGGGAGAGAAAACTCACAGGCGGATGCAGGAGGTAGCTGCAGAACCGGGGGAG
Organism: Aphredoderus sayanus; assembly: GCA_027564795.1. Classification (NCBI taxonomy): domain Eukaryota; kingdom Metazoa; phylum Chordata; class Actinopteri; order Percopsiformes; family Aphredoderidae; genus Aphredoderus; species Aphredoderus sayanus. The sequence continues at coordinate 13,400 of JAODUG010022046.1, forward strand.
GTCACTGATATGGAATCCCTCCGTTTCATTGAAACACTGCTTTGAAAGTGATTCAAAAGCAGGCTGTTTATAAAAACTCATGAGACAGCAAGGCTTTGTGGAACTGAGAAATACAGTTTACCAGGTGACTGTAAATATCACACTGGCAAAAAGATGAGTGCTATACACAGTTAGGTTATTTCTGTATTGGAACTCAGATGGTGGAAGAGTAATTATGCTGGGAGCAACTAATTACATGTTACGCAGTCAGTCTTCAGTCATTTGAAGCCAACTGATAGAGAAAACACATGATATTCACACTTGCATTACAATTATGCTTTGTAGTGCCAAGCAGCTAAATACAATCCACAATATACAATCGCATATCTATAGCCATTATGTTCATTAGCTAATGACAGGATTTTAAACTAGATGCATACCATACTATATGTAACAGAAAATCCATCAAACATATAGATGAGCACAAGCAAGTGCTTGCAGAACCACTATAAAATCCTCGTCCTTTGCAACAAAACGAAATCTGGACATGCTTGTGAGCATTGAAGCCTATAAGCTGCCTACTGTATGTTTAAATAGACTAAGTTGTAATGTTACAATATCCTAGAGGAAACATTAGTGGACTTGGTGACAGAGATGCTGCGCTTCTGAAGTGTTTGACTGCATCTATTTGACCCATGCCTCATAACCCTCATGCAGGGTGAGGCTGTCCGGAAATAGCAGTTCATCTCAAGCCTTTGGTGTTGTCTCGTTTTACACATATAAACCGTCGGTTCCACCTGACTGAAATTCATAGTGTGTAAATACACACTCACCGAAAACAAATAAGAGCTCAGTGAGGCTTTGAGGGGGTCATGGGTTGAAAGCCTTGTGGTTTTTGAATAAGGTGCCACAGTCACTCATCCTTGTCTTCAAGTGAAGGAGCTGTGCTTCGTCAACCCTCACCCGGTTGAGGAACAAGGGAGGATGGGGGAGGGAGGGGCTCATCTTTCGCCAGCTAACCCAACGGCACCCCAACCATCCCTCCACCAACATTTGGACTTCCGCTGTCATATTGAAACATCTGCTGAGCGGCACGTCAAAGTCCAGAAGAATTATCCCGTGTCACATGTGTGCTGCTCCGAATAATGGTAATTCATCTGTTTGATCAATATCGAAAACATATGTCTGTCTTTCAAACAAAGGAGGTGAAGAGGCCGGGACCACAAATAGAAAAGAGTTACAATCTGCTGCCTGATGAACCAGGATTAGTCTAAAATACTGCATGAACATATAAACATACGGTGTGACACAGGGCACTCACAAAACATAAAACCTACGAGTATCCGAAGAAAGGGAAAGACTTTGATGATGCTAAATGTAGAATCTCCAGATATGATCAGGGATCAAAAGGTCGCTGCCAACATGTCAGTCAAGAAAGATCTTCATTATGTCTAAGTGTGTCTACAGTACAGCATGTTGATGTTACATTGGAGGTTACATTGGAACAACAGAATGCACCGTCACTAGAAATGCTTGACATAATCACAGTAGCTCTCAATCATCACTTACAAAGCTCAAGGAAAACTGGAATGGTTTACTGTTTTTCTAAACAAGCTAGTGAACGTGACCGAGTTCTTTCAAATGCTGACCGCAGCTGGCTGGAGTTTCCAACCAAATGAAAACCTACCAGTGCCCATGTAATCAGAAACTGCATTGCAGTGGTACGATTGCTGACCTGTTGTTTTTCTTGTTAAAATATTAAGACACCATTTTAATCATATGTATTGATCTAAGGTTGAGTTATGGGTCTGTGTGTGGTGAGAACCTCACCACAGACTATTTTTACATTAGTGCAAGACAGTGAACAGGAAGAGTCATCTTTCCAGTTGAGAGGAATCACAGTGTGCCTGAATTCCTTTCCCCCTGGTTTGGGGTTTGACCCTCTGCCCTTTGCCCTACAAATGCTTCAGGTCCACAGGCTTTTGCTATTAAGGGTCCAAGATGGCTGCTCAATACGGGTCAAGACCTGCTGAATGAGACAGAAGGATGAGGCTGGTTCTCAGGTCAAATTTGTCCACAGTGTGAATATTCGCTGTCTGTTCCTTGGCCTGTTAGCAAGACTGGAGAACTCATTGGCACGTGTCCTCCTACTCTTCCCCATCTGTCCACTTTTTCTTTCGTTTTTTTTTCTACTAGTACACTCCATGATACGTACAGTATAGCTCAAAGCAGCCACGTTTGTACTAGAATTCTCCATCGGCGCAAAACCGTAATGTAATAAAAACAATATGAACAGTAGGATTGATACCATGTGTCAAGTGCATTCTTTTAATACACTCCCTTTACTTTCTGGGAAAACAATGGACTACACCTCTCACCACCCACCGCCCCCCGTTCCTTGTTGTTTCCTCCCTCTCACGCCTACTCCATCACCGTGTCTCTCCTCACTCACTCACTCTCTGTGTCAGGCTACTGAATGCTAACAGGCTAACAGGCGACTGCAGTCAAGAGGATGAAAATCCCTCCATCAGTGTGCGGTGCCTCCGCTGGCATTTGACAGCTCAGGAGAAAGCCGCTAATTAGACAACTCAAGCACTGGTAATTACCCCACAGCAGCCCTAATTACCCCATTCTCAGGGTGATTACTAGCCGACCACTAAAAGCCCCTAGAAGTGGGAAGAGGGGCTGAAAGGGGGTGCCGGGCGATTCAGAGGCAGCAATGATGTCACTGTGGAAATGAGCAGGTACACTGAGGCCAGAGGAAGGGCAGGCAGGCGTGTTTGGAGATTTACTCACAGGAGCTAAATTACATTTATGTTAGTAATTTATTCTGAATTGGAGTACAAGCTCACCAGCAAAAGGATATTATCATATTCTGAAAAGAAAAGAAAAAAAAGAAAAAAAAAGATTTAAAGATGTCCTTTGATTATGTCCAGAATTGCCAGAGTTGTGTCCAGCGTAATAAATATAAATGAATTATCTACGGGATATATGTGTGTGTGTTTTGCTTACAGCGCATGCCTCTTCCACAGCCTAGTGCTGAGCGGCTGGCACTCATCTCTACTCCCCTACAGGATTTTGTATATCAAAAGTTGTGTATAAAACATCAACAATGGGGTCAACATTTGGGGACCTGCAATCAAGGAGAGTGCCTTTTACAAGGAGCACATCCATATCCAATCTGTTCCTTATGTTTTATTATCACCTTAGACCGCTAGAAAACAAGCTCTCATGTCCTTTACACGAATGACAACCACAGCAGTCACATGATCCGAAGCCGCTCGGCGTGTCTGGCGTGCCGCCGTACGCTTTGAAGCTTCGCCGGGGGGTTACAGTCTATCGCGTCCCTCGCTCGGCGTCCAGGAGTGGATCTTCCACGGACCAACGCGCCGCTGCTCGCCTCAGCACACCTTATTACCACAACGGGGCCCAATGCTGCTGTAAGCACATCGTTCCCCCACCCAGTCTCCCTCTCCCCCGTCTCTCGCCCCCACAGGGCTTGCTGACAAGCGGCGGGATCGATGGCCCGCTCCACTAGACACCGGCGTGTCGATTCAGCACCTGACCAGAGGAGCAAGGTTAAAAGAAAGAGAATAAAGAAATAAAATGAAATAAGGCAAAAAAGTAGAGAAGGAAGGAAGGAAGAAAGAAAGTGACACCTCGACTAACTCAGGACGAACTTGTGGGCTCCTTTGTGAAGGTGAGTCATACATCCACGCTGATGGGCCCCTAGGGACTGCCGCGCTCCGTCCTTCGGTGGAGAGGCCCAGGAAAGATGAGCGGTGGGGGGAATGGGGAGGGTGCAGACCGCAGACCACATCACAGCCCAGTTAAAACCCTCCCAGCGCTTCAGGTGTGGATGTGAAACGAAAAAGAAAAGATACATGGCTACGCAGTGGGTTTAAGGCATTGTCGTACTGCATGTTGTTTCATAAGAGCAGCTGTGTTCGCCTTTACCAATGTGGACAAAGCCTCTTGAAAAATGACTCACGAATATGATGCCAACGTACGTACACACACACAAACACACACACATTACCTCGGAGTCATTTGCGGCCATAATGTCTCTTTGTGTTTCACCCCAAAGGAACGAAACACCGTCATTAGCATGCATTTGCCGTTATTTATTTGCATGCTGGATCAGAGCGGGGCATCTGCTGTGTGTTGACTGAGTTGCGGAGGGCCATTTGAGCGAGCGCGCCCGAGGACCCTGATTGATGTCGCGCACATCGCCAAGTCCCGGCGGGCCCATTAGCAGCTCCGGGCGGCATTACTGCCACAGCCGTCAGCCCGTGATGGAGGACTGCATGGCGGGCTCAGCCGTCACTAACCTGCCCTGGATGGGAAAGCGAACGCGCCGGAGACGAACGAAAATTAAAAGCGCCCGCATTTCCCAAATGAACGCCGGTTGGAACCGGAGACACGCTTTAATGTGGCCCCTGGCTCCTATCAAATCGCTCCCATTTTCAGCGGTGCGCATTTGGCATCCATTAAAATCGATATCCCCCCCCTTTGCGGCTAGTCTCCGTCAGAACAATTCACTGGAGATTAACAAAAGAGGAATACAGTCAGATTGCTTGAAAATATTTACATGACAACACAATATGATATTCTGTATCTGGAGTGGCCTCAGCCCCTCTACATGGTGTTCTGTTAGATGATCCAGATGCACGATTTCATTAGTGCCTGCTCCTCCTGGGTGAGGAATGATATTGGCTTTATTCTGCACAGGTGCACAGAGGATACATATGAATCATTGCACAAATAGTGTTTCTGAGGACATAGGACACAACATGCAGTACATTACAGCAGCCCACACTCACTAAAAACATCAAGATATGTCAGCGTTGAACCGGCAATTCCCATAACCTTCAGGATGGTTGAATTACCCACAAAGCCCTGGGGAGCAGGCCATATGTCATACTTTTGCTCTTGAACTCAAATCAAATGTCTTTGGCTGTTTAAACTAGGGCAGTGTTTGACAATACAAAATGACGCAGTGGAACAAAGGGCTTCTCGTTAGCCAACCCGAGAAGCTTCCCCCCCCACCAAACCAAAATAAAAAAGTAACAAATGTGACAAGAAATAACACTCTGAAGTGTCTGTAACAAAATCATTTACCCTTTCCATCTAATTATGCCTGATCTATCCATCCCCCCCAAGGCCTCCAGCTAACAACGCAGCTGTTTGTCAAGAGCTGAGTCGGGATTTCACTCAACATAATTGTGATGAATATATAACTCAAACAACAAACAGGGATATTTAGAATTCCAGAATAATTAAACGAATACATGACAAGTTGCATCTTGGTTCCCATCATATTCCACAACAGAAGCTCCAGTTGTTGGGAATCACAGCAGCTGTGTACCAATCACTGTGCGTGCATGCATGTGTGTGTACTGCATGCACATCGGAACCAATTCCTCATATTGTGAGACAAATTGATGACTTCATTAAACATAATCAGTATAGGACTTGGATGGGAACACATAATCTGAGCTCTGCAAGACATTGCTAAAGGAAGCAAGAAAGCTGCACCAAAGCTATACTGCGCATTTGCATTTATTGTACATTCTTTGGATGCAATTTCATTCCCTGCCCTTCTTCCGTGCTACGACTAACACTAAGATCTTCTTACAGATATATACAGTACTGTAGTGCATAGTAGGATGCTAGTTAGTACACCATGCACATTATAGATTCTGAAAGGGATACGCTAAATTGAACTGGCCCTGTTTTTAGAACAGGAAAAGGAACATAACGGACACCGATATTGACACAGATAGCCTCGCGCTAATGGACACGCGCAGAGTCTAATTACAACGGACACATTGTGCTAAGTTCACCCATAGGCCACTGTGCAATTAAATCTCAATGCTACTGTGACTAGCGTTTTCATTTTAAAGTCTGCCTACAACACTAGAAAAAAAAACAGTGAGCCCCTGGTGGACAAGGAGGGGACAGCGGCAAACTGCGGTGTCAGTAATGAGAATGGATGGCATCTCGGAAGGAGCCGCCGTAGCCTCATTGATCAAGGCCAAGCTGCCGCGGAGAGTGATGGACCCGGGCACTAGGGGGGGGAAAAAAAGCAGTCTGCATGTTCTAATTCTGCCCAGATCCATTCTAATTTGGCCGTGCGTCGATAACCTCTCCGCTAGAACCTCCGCCAGCGCGCTGGAATGTGAGCCGGACCAAGTGGCCTTTAGCGTGCTGCTGAACGACATTCATCATTCCGGGAACGGACGGACGTAATTGGGACCGTTGTGAAAGCCCCGTGTGCGTTTGGCGCACACCATGTCCGCCAATAACTGAGGGCAACGCCAATGTGTGGATTAATGGGGACGTGGAAAGAAAAGGATTTGATTGGCTCTCAAGTGGCTGCCGCTGATTGGGTCCAGCAGCGGCGGCGGGACACGCGGTGACGACATCGTGCGGGCGGACGCGCGGTAATCGTTTGTCCGCGCCGGGGCCAATTCATCTTGGGCAATGCGCTCCAGCCGCTTGGAAGTCTTACTTACTTCCTCATGCCGTCCCTCAAAGATGTCCTCATGGAAGAGATACTGCGTGTCGGCCTGGGGTCACTTGATCCGCCCGCAGCCCCCGACCGTTTCCCCTGCTAGCCTCCTCTCACTCTGCGCCTCATAAATGTCACCCCATTCTTCCCGGGCATTAATCCTTATAAAGCCCAGGCCCAGCAACCGTCCGAAACAACCCCCCCCCCCACACACACACACACACCCCTCCCCTTTCGCTCAACGGGAGAAGCCTGGCAGGGCCGGAACATCAGGGGAGGAAAGGGGGAAGGGGTGGGGAGAGACGGGGAGATGATTGGAGAAGCGTATGGGGGTCTCCAGTAGGAAGGGGGGGAGAAAAGAAAAAAACAACACACACACACACACACACGCAAACATGAAGGGCATTATGGGAAAGGGGCTGAGCCTGCCATCACTGTCAGTGTGAGAAGAGGAGGCCTGACAGGACAAACAAAGGGGAGAGATGGACAGACAGACCGTAGACGGTTAGACAGGGAGGCTGACGGAACAGGAATGGAAGACAGGGGAGGAGTGGGGGGGGGGCCAAGACAAAAGGCCCACAATCAGCCTGGCACACGGCGAGATCCAGCAGATACCAGAGGGAGAGAGGGAGAGATGCATGAAGCGATAGAGGACGCCAGTGAGAAGAAGAAGCGGCAGGCAAAGCAGAAAGCGCAGCGCGGGCTCCCACGGCAACCGTGATTAGCGGCGGGGAACGGACAACAGGAGACAAAAGACATGGGGAACCAGACAAGGCAGAGCCTGCACGTGGTACCGTGTGATAACACACATCGTTGCCCCCTCCCCCACCGGCCATCTGTGCCACCGCGCTGTCCGTCACCGCCGCTATCTCGCCACCGCACACCCCGGCCCGTGACGTCGCCCCCGCCGCCAGGGTTCGGCGCCGGGACGGTGACATCATCACGGTTGGCCGTCAACGCGCAAGCGGGAAAAAAAAGGTCGGGCTCCCGCCGGAGGACGGGGAGCTGGACCAACCCCCTCCGCCTCGCCCTAGAGGCTGGACAGAGGGGCGGCACACTGACGGGACCGCAAGACAACAGGCAGGGAAGGAGACAGGGGGGGAGCTGTTGTTGAGTTAAACCAGTCAGAGAGCCTCCCGGGTTCCTGCTGGCCAGCTTTAGGATTTGAGGCTGCTACAGGTTCTGACCTCTCTCTCTCTCTCTCTCTCTCTCTCTCTCTCTCTCTCTCTCTCTCTCTCTCTCTCTCTCTCTCTCTCT
>JAODUG010022056.1:0-11437 GCA_027564795.1 Aphredoderus sayanus
CATTACACCACCAACACACAGATGCACTAAATCACACACACACACACGCACAAACACGCATACATACACACACACACGCACACACACACGCGCACACACACACACACACACACACACACACACACACACACACACTGCAAATAGGCACACATGATCTGACATTGTAAGCCCAGCTATAAAGAGGGAAGCAAGACGTCTGAGAAGTCTACTAAAATCATGTCAACCCCACACCCCCATATCCCCCTATGACAGATGGTCACTCTCCAGCCCTTCAGTCCTATTCAGCCCAGCCAAGGGGCCTTAGAAGTACTTTATTCAACCCTTCCGCCTGTGGTCTTAAATAAACATCCAAAAACGACCCTTTTCATCCCACATGTAGCAGAAAAGCATAGCTTGCCATACCTGGTGATGCAACCTTATCATTTGTTTGAACAGCTACAAAGGGAAACAGTTCCCATTTCATAAGGTGTGTATTTTAATCTGAACTGGGTTTGGAATGTGACTTCCTGTCCTGTGCTGAACAACATGCCATCCACTGTGCTCTGCAGTGCATGCCATATTCTGCTTTCTCACTTCCTCCCTTCTTATCCCCTAAGATTATTTTTAGGTTGCTTAGCAACATCTTCAGATGGCTGATCTTTGTGTATAGGAGCATGCACTATATAGCATGCATGCACCCAGATATATACAATGAAATACACATGCACACACTCTCTCTCACACACACACACACACCCACACCCACACACAAACACACACACACACACCCACCAACACACACAAACACACACACACACACACACACAAACACACACACACACACACACAGTATATTATAAACACATAGGCATTATAAGTAAATGTATCTAGACCTGAATCAGAACACCATGCAGTGCAATGTAAATAGCGGGGTATCAAAATGGGGGCTACTAACATATATGGTATACAGTGAAAGCTCCTTAGAGTACTTCCTTGCATATATAATGTATTTGCACTGTGTATGATTTTCAACCTGCTCCAACCTCATGGAATTTCAATAGAAATCCGAAAAAACCTGTTTATTACCATTACTTTATGTTTGCTTCTCATAAGGTAACATGAGCAAAAAACTGTTCATTGTTTAAAAAAAATGACTGTTGAACTATGTTGGTTATTTAATTAACAGAGACGTAATACCGACATAAAATAAATAATGAAATGAATAACAGTTGCATAATAGTCTGTTTTGTTAATGGAAAATTACTTTTGTTTGTTGACAAAGGTTTCTTTCTAATGCTGCATCACATCTTGCCACAGGCCCTGTCTTTGGACTCCTTTGTGACCTAAAGTAGCCTATAATAGGGCTTCAAAATCTGAAAATTGCCAACACCACTTATTATGGTAGAAATCAAATACAATGTGATGCTGGAACAGTGAGCTGCATGGTTTCTTCATTGGCAAGATTATTGTGTATTCAGCTCAATGGTTCTATTCATCCTAATGCCATTAATTGCAGTCTATTAAACATTAAATAATGAATTGGTCATTGAATTATATTTCGGAGGATTATTTTGTAGCACACAATTCGTGTGTAAAAGTGAAGTTATTGTGTGGTGGTATTTATACCAGAATGCAGCTAAATTGGAACCCCCTTCACACAGATTAGGCTACTGGACCAAACCATTTACGCAGAAAGGTTTAACACCAGTCACATGAACGCCACATTACCAAATCGCTAGGTACAGTATCATAGGACCCACGTTTGTTTTTCCAATATTATGCTTGAATTGCATTGGACAGTGACCTGCTGGAAATCGCACAATCGCAGCTCTCGATGAGACGGGTTGCCAATTTACACAGACGCCCCTATTGCGCGACTGGCGGCATCACCCATTGCCTGCAATGGCGATGTAGCGGGGCAGACCCCGGCTAATATGTCAAAATGATTCAGTAGGACGATCTGGTCTGGACCGTTTCTCAGCGTGGGATAGATACGTTGTTTTGAAGCGGATTTAGGAATTCATAGCTTTTTGTCCCTGGAACACAGTTTAGGCGCTTCGTCAAAAGGCGCTAAAGCAATGAATGTAAGTCACTCTTTTGTTTTATACATATTGTGGAATATTGTTGTATAAGCAACGATGTACTTCATGTTGTTTCGATTGCTATAAAATCTCAACTTTGTTGATATGTTTTGTACAGCTGATAAGATACTGAAACTGAATTGAGGTGGTGGTTGACAAACTGAGCTGTCATGTTATTATGATCGGTGTGGCTGATGTGCGGTGCTGCCTGGATATATGAAAGGCGTCCCAATCATAACATCTTCAGGTTATCGCTCCTCGTTAACTTTATCGCGTGAAATCGAATCCAAAATAACACGGGCACCTACAGTCAAATAACGGCAGGTGCTTTTGCTAAAATAAAATCGCTCCTTTCCTTTTTCAAGGTCCAATTCGCTTTTGGGAATGGTTTTTGAGCCAGGACATGCAAATACTGTACGAATGGTGGATCCATAGCTAGCTCATACTGAATGTGTTTGTGTTGAACGGACAGTAACGGATTTGTTATCCATGCATGGATTTTACTATCACTCATTCGTGATGTATTCAGTAATACACAATAAAATGTTATCCATGCCCTGTGTTATTTTATATTGCGTGTGCTGCTTTTATAGTAGCTAAAATGTTTTGGTGTGTGAGTGACTGTAATCATCAATATGATTGTTACAGTATGTAACTAATTCCCTGTTATGCTACCTGGTCGTAGCCTTGTTTTTGTGCTGACGTATAGATTCCGCTAGTGTCGAATGATGGTGCAGAAAGCCAATATGGGCTGGGGCGGTGGGGAGTTGGTTCGCAACTTAGGCTATACAGTAGCTACCCCAAACCACACAAACACAGAGAGAGAGATAGAGAGAGAGTGAGAGATAGAGAGAGAGAGAGAGAGAGAGAGAGAGAGAGAGAGGTGAAGAAAGAAAAAACAGAGAGTGCGTGTGTGCGTGTGCGTGTGTGTATGTGTGTGTGTGAGAGAGAGAAAGAGAGAGAGAGAGAGAGAGAGAGAGAGAGAGAGAATAAAATGTTATCAATACTTATGAGTGTCTGAATAGGCTTTCAGTCATCTGTTGCAACACGTTTTTGCATAAATGTTTAAAAGCAATACACAATGAAACATAATGTCCCACAATAAGTGCATATAGGTAGCTATATTGTATATATAAAAGATAAAAATATATTAAATAAATAATCTATATTAAATAGCTTTAAAGTAGCTTTTAAAGCCTTGGTGATGAAGAGAGTGAGAAGAGCAAACGCTGACAGGACTTTATGGAAAATGTAATGAATGAATGCATTAATAAAACTATATTGGTGTAAATGGTAATGTCTAATTTTATATATCTTTTGAAAATGTATTGGTACACCTTAATACTGATATACCAACCCTAATATCTACAGTATGAGTATTGACTATATTAAACAGTATGTTGCTTTCTGAATAGACCCATCATCATAGCAGAGTTGCTTTCAGATCTAGTGCTCTTGTACTAAGAGCTTTTATGTGATGTGTCAGCCATTCTGTGGTGGCTTTGCCCTTCATATTTTTGCATGGTACAATTGGTGACATGTGAAAATGGTTATTTTGGTTGGTTTTTTAAAGCTGTGTGATAATACAAATGGCTGTACATTCTGAAAATTGTGTGAACTTTAGTTTGTCCTGTATTATGGCATTGTTGGGAAGCCAGGATTGTTATAAAAACAAGTAACAATGCTAAATAGCTGTGTTGCATGACTATGACTGTCAACTGCCTTTACTGTATTATTACAATAACATTTTCCTTTATCTCCCTTAGGTGTGACTCTCTAAGTGTATCTTTCCCTGGATCAACACTGCAATAAGTCAAAAGGAATACTGTATTTTTATCTGCTAATGAGGCCACGGTGATGCTGAGATCTGATCTGGCTCCAAATACTTCATCATGCTAAAGACAGAGGCCTCGGGGGAGAGGACAACCCTCCGGAGTGCCTCCCCCCATCGCAATGCCTATCGGGCCGAGTTTCAGGCCCTCAAGAAGGCCTTTGACCAGCGGATTGATGGTGACTCCAAGCCCAAAGACCCTGAACGGGTCAAGCAGCCAAGGGGGAGACAGTATGGGGCCCATGTCAGCCGAATCAAAGACATGTTCATGCAGATGGGCACAGAGGGTGCAGGAGCTAAGACTAGGGGCCGTGAAGAATTCTCACCACAAAAAATGACCAAGCCCACCAACTTCATCAACAAGGCTGATGGATCGGTCATTAAGCTCCAACATTCTTCATCTGCAGATAGAATTGGAGGTGCTGGAGCAAAGTTCTCCGAAACCAGGAAGCTATTTGAGCAGCAGTCACGTGACCAGTCCCAGTCACCGGTCTATACATATGGACGTGACAAAAGGGGCTCCCATGAGCACTTGGATGATTGGCGAGGGGCGAGGTCCAATAGGGGGAGTACCGACTCCTTGGACTCGCTATGCTCTAGAACAGAGGCCTCATCGCCGACAGTTAGTCAGCTCAGTGCCGTCTTCGAAAATGCCGACCACAATAGCCAGGGGGCCATGTACAGAGGTGTCACTAGACGTGCCCTCTACTCTCCTGATGGGTTCCACCGTCATGGCGGTGACCTCAGTGAGGATGAGTTACGCCACTCCCCAGTTCGCGGAACAACTCGGAACCGGACAGGGTGCAAAATCCCTGTCTCCTCGTCCTCTGAGGACCTCCTGTGCCCAAGTCCTCCAGCAGAACCTGGGGAGCTGAAACCAGCCTACCAGAAGGAGGAGGAGCGGCAAGGTAGGGGCAAGGCTGGAGAGGCTACAGAGGTGGATGGGGGGAGCTTGGAAGGGGCTACCATCAATGGAAACCAGGTCAACGGGTCTTTTGAAGAGGAGGAGAAACATCTAGAAACAAGACCCTCTAATGAGAAAGGAGGGGAGTCCATAGCTTCAAAAACTATACATGATGCGGTAATTGACAATACAGGTATTGAGGACACCACCCTTGAGCCTCTGCCCACCTCTGCCCCACCAGGTAGGGAGACAGAGAAGGATGTAGATGTATCTGAAGAGCAAAAGCACTCTAAGGACCTGGTTGAGGAGCCAGATGAGGATTACACTGGGAATGAACGGGTGGTTTTTAATGCAGATGGGGATGCCTGTTTCCAAGGTTGGGGAGAGAGTTATACAGATCCAGAGGATGACCTCTATGGAGATGATGAGGATATCTATGACCCTGGCTCAGCTCTAACAGAGATTCCTGGTCTACCAGAAGAAAGCCAAGAAGATGTCCCATCAAATCGAAAGATTTGCTTCAGCACTGCACCTATGACGGTGAGTATGATACTGTGACAATTGAGGGGTTTGAAAAGATCAATTGTGGGTTTGTACTTAATGCAACCAGCGGTCCAAGGTGCTTTTGGAAGATGTAACATTTCAAGATCTTGAAATGTTTTCATAATTAATCTAGTTGTATTAGCTTTAAATGGGAAATTAGAGATTATTTTGCAACAACTCTGTTTTGGTTTCAACCACGGGGATGCAAGCCTACCGGAACACATGCATTTAGTCTTGCTCACCCATAGCTCACTCCCCCATGCTCCCTGCCCTGCCCAACCCCGCCCACTATTGCTAATAGTCCAGTTGTTGAGTGGACACTCATTGTCATGTGTGATGTGAGGTCACAGCATTTGCTACTGGCAATCTGATGAGTGCACTGCATGAGCAGAACATGTGTGCATGTGTTAGTCATACAGATTCTGCACCCACACACTTTTCGCACTAGATACCTTGATTGCTTTTGCTCATGTTATGCTCCATCTCATCCTTGAAGTCATCATTATCTCTTCTTATCAAGGTTATCAGTCAACAGTGTTGTTTTCACATCACAAATTGAGATGACTCCTGATTGGCGTTAAAACATTTTTCTGTCAAGTGGAAAGTACTTCCTCTATGGATAGTACAGTATAATTACAGAACAATAAGGTATTTACTAATGAAAGGAAATCGTTGTTTCTTGATGATGCAAGCACACATAAATCTCACAGAACGTGGTTTCTCTTGTAACAGCTCAACTATTGAAAATTACTTAGCAGACATTTTTATCCAAAGCAACTTACAGTGAGTACAGTAACAATAATGAAGGAGCAGACGGGCTAGGCATCTCAAGGATAGCTTGGCATTTTGACAATTGAACAAACCAAGACCATTTTGACTAGGAGTCTACTACCCTAGTATCTGCAAAATGTATTGTATTGCATCATCTGCACTGCAATAACAAAACAAGAAAATTATACAAATGTTTTTAATTGTGATTTGTTTCCAGTGTTGTTCTGAGATGGGATGATCATGGTAACAAAATGCAGTCTTTATCCTAAAGCTGTTATTAAGCTGTTATTAAATGATAACATCCTTTATCAGCAGGTTTCATCATACGATGCTAATATGATGATTTGCTAGTAGAATAACCCACCCTGTATTATGTAAGGGATTCAGTCTGTTGAGGTGTGTGTATACGGGTTTAAGGGGAAGCTTGTGGAGACATTTAAAGCAAACTTTAACTCTGAAAATAGTTATAGTAGTGTACTGCATGATGGTTTAAACCTAACCCTAACATTCCACTGTTTGAAGATCATCCCTATTAACGTACTGCTGGGAACCAGAACAATTAGCCCAGTTCATCTGGAGGGACAAAATGCGTGTTTACTAGTAAGATCTATCTTCCATTATTCTACTATATGTGACTACAGTATGCCCTCCACCATATTCTATTACAGGCTATTCATTATACATTTATGTATATACAGTATATAACGAAAACACACTAAGCTTCCCCAAATAAAGTTATAATGTATCATAGAGGTATTTCTATATTTATATTACTATCCTCATTAACTATAGCTATGTTACAGTTCATTCAAAGTAGAGTTGCTAATCGTAAACCAAAGTTTTCGTTACGTTATACCATGATATACCATCTAGAGGGTTTTGACAGTGAACAATTGGCTTTCTTGAGAACAATTCTTTCCTCCTAATACTCACATTATACAGAGAACATGGGACACAAACCTTAAAAGCTAGTAGTCCAATTATAGGTCGTACAGTACAAGCGGGGAATATGCTCCCCTTTTCTGTCATTTCAGTAAGAATACTTTCCTTTGAACAGGACCAATGTTCATTTCATTTATCATAGAGTATTCAGGGGGTGCAGCAGTATCCCCCTGTTTGATCATGCGCACTTGCTCGCTCCCATACATCTTAACACAAATGTATTCAACCCTCCCTCTAAAACACCCCCCTCCACTTGGCACACGAGGCACAAATAGGGTTCTGTCTTTTGTTCGCCTCCCCTCTGAAAGGGACAAAACCTTTTTTTCATTCCTCTGTCTCTTGTCTTGCTAAGCTAACCCCACACGAGACTGACTTGACCTCGGTGTGAGACTGCTAGCAAGACAGACAGATAGACAGATATAGCTTTGTTTTTTTTTCACATCTCATCTTGTGAAATATTTTTAGTGCCCTTAGAGTAGCGTTGGAAACGTCATTTCTTGTAGGGATTATAATGGCAGCCACAGGGAAAGATAACACAACCAACCTTGAAACACCTTCTAAATGCACACAACATTATTAGCCCAGGATGGAAATTGTAAATCTAGAGTCCAAAAGTCTACTACATCTACAGGACCCAAGTCATAGACCCCTTGAATATTTCTAGTTGGATCCAGCTAGGTGTAACCTACTGTGAAGTGACTCTAGTGGGCTACCCTGCAGCTGAAACAGCCTCCATGGCCAGAAGCACTGGCCTGTAGAGAATATTCAGTTTCCATGTTCATTCAAGCAAATTGTTTTTATCTTCTCTGTTTGGCGGTCCATCCTTTGATTTGGTTGTTCACCATCGAGCCTATTGTGTCCATGCAGATAGGGTAATAATAAAATTA
The DNA here is from genome assembly GCA_027564795.1 of Aphredoderus sayanus. NCBI lineage: Eukaryota > Metazoa > Chordata > Actinopteri > Percopsiformes > Aphredoderidae > Aphredoderus > Aphredoderus sayanus. The sequence goes on from JAODUG010022056.1 coordinate 7,939, forward strand.
CAAGCCATCATTAATCCATTATTCTTTTGTCAATAAAAACTTTATTATTTCTGATGTGAGGCAACACCTTGTTCTTTACCTTGTTCAGTGTAACAAGTGTATGTTACCATAACACAAACATCTTAAACATTATAACGTTGCGGATTTCAGCTTTAAACTCAATTCCCTATTGTGTAATTATAGTGCTGTGCACCGGATGCTGTACTGATTTGACATTCAAAACAGGATGTTTTATCTGCAGGCCCTGTACACATCTCTAGGCTAGGCTTCAGATCTCTGGGTTTCTGCTGCTGGACACAGATTCAAAAGCTTTCCTTTCACCACTTTGCTCTGTTCTGATAGCTTGTCATGCAGTGTACTCAGCTTAGGGTTTCCTCATGTGGATCATCACTCTGGCACAGAATGAACCCACTCTTTTGCTTGACATTCTCTTATGTTTCTGTCTACTGGTTTTCTTTTCTTCCCCTCTGGAGGTGCATTAGTACTGTCTTTAAAGAAACACTGTGTGATTATTGTTAGTGTGTTATAACCTACGGGAGCCACAGATAGTCGCCCAAGCTTATTTTGAAACTGAATGAGTGCAGGAGGGGCACTTCTCACTGGGTTTGAAATCAACACAACAACACTGGTTGGTTGAAACCAGTGGGAGCTGATTTGAGGTTCAGCTTTAGTCAATCAAGTAATGCTTCTTTTATGATACAGTTTGTTCCTTAAGATTGACCGTTATCTTTGTTTACTTTTAAGCAGATGTGAGGAGCAGGGTGCATGGCTGAAGGGCCATTGAAGTGGCTCTCTCTCTCTGCACCCTGTCTGTCACTGAATTAAAGTAGCCTGGACTACGAGCATTTGACTACCATATACCATATCTATCTATCTATTTATTGTTCTGTTTGTCTAAATATAAGGCAATGACAAGTCTTTCTACACTGCTACCACTGGCATATGGTGTGTGTAAGGTTTTCTTTTTAATATTTGAAATAGAGTGGGTAAAATGGTGTTTACGTGCAGGTGAGTTTTCTTCATGGAATCAAATTATCTGAGGAAGTGACGACACTGTTATCTCTGACTCTTAGTGTTAATCATTTGGTTGCGAAAGCAGTGTGTTGCATGAGCCTGAAGTACATTATAAGCAATTTCACATCATGTCGTTTTCCAAAGCATGAAAGAACACAAACAAATTCATTGATGCTTGAAGAGGAAATACTGTACCTAATACCCTGCTTTTAAACAGACTTGTGTAAAAAAGAAGAAGAATATTTTGCTTTGTGAATTGGAAATGGTAACCTTCAGCAACTGTCATTTAAATTCCATCAGAATCTGGAGCAATGCTTAACATTTTGATTAATACACTGAAATAAGATGGCCCCTAGCCATGAATGTGTTTGTTGACCATGTTTTCTGATGAAAAGGATTGCTTTACATTAGGACAGCTCTCTGATGGGCCATGTATGTGTGCCAGCTTTGTTTCAGTATTTGTGTCAGTATTAAGTCAGGCATTTGTGGTAATGTCATGTTAAACTGGTAGGTAATACTGTAGGTCCTACATTACTATAGCTTATCACAATGTGGTGATTTTGGAAGTGGGGGTGAAACATCTACATCAAAAACAATATCTGACACTTGCCCTAAACAGGCAATTGCTAAACACAATTGCTTATTTTTTTCAAGCAATGCAGAATGTCCCCTTGCTCTCTAACATGGTATTGTCCCTGATTGCTTTAGAAGCCCTAGGTTTACTGTGCGACTTCTGTGTGTTCAGTGAAGCTGGCCGAGAGGCTGTCAATGTCCTAATTATGCAATCTTTGGCTGGCGTAATGGGAGGGAACAGGGTTTGAAGGGAGGCTGTTAAATGATGAAGTCCATGCACAATGGGGCTGAACCACTTTGCGACATGACTGTATGACTAGAGATTTTGGTTTGGCCAGCAGAAATCAGCTCAGCTAAGAGTGTTTTGGCTAAGCTTCTTTTGGGGTGGCTAAATCCTGTGCTAGTAGGTCGTACTAACATCTGGAGTCCCTGCAAATCATGTGCTACTGTACGAAGATGTTTCTTATGTTATTACAGTAAGGGTGTTTTTCATAGAGTAGCAGCATAAATATTTCTGCAGTTTGGTGTGGGCGAGCAATGGAAATGGGCTAATTTTTCATTCGTACTAGTGATGGGAGCCACTACAATGGCAATGATTCCTTTTTTCCATCTTACAGGGACCTCTTCTACAACCAGTGTCGAGAATGTGTGCATGCATGCGTGTGTGTGTGTGTGCCTCGGTTCCTCCATTATTAATGCAGTGGTATTTTTTGTTTGCTTGTTTCTGTGTCACCTGATCCTCCCATGGGGTTGAAATTTTAATGACCCAGGAAAGTGGAGACGGGCCCCGCGGTTTGTGAGGCCAGTCAGTCGCCACGCAGCGGTTCAGTGTCGTCAGCAATAACGTACCATTCCTCCATCCCGAGTACGGTGTCTCTGGAAGGACATCGTGACGGCTGTAAACATAGCTGCAGAATGCAGGGTTTCTACGTTTGCTGCGGCGAACTTCAGCATGACTGCTGTTTTACTCACCCTGTCAATACTGGTCAAGGAAGAGCTGAACCAAATGAAATACTGAAACCATTTCCTATTACAGAAACAAAATCAAAATGCCACTAATGTGTTTAAGATACCAGACAAGCTAGTCCAAACTATAAGCCAAATCAATGTAACATCAATACATTGATTGTCATATGTCATAGCATACATACCCATTAATTAGCTATCATCCAGTGTTGCGCCATACAAGGACCCATATTGTCAGTATGATCATTTTTTCCCATTCAACTCCCTGTGCATATACGTGAAGACATGATATAAAGGAAGCCATTGTAGGCAATCATTGAGAATCAGTTGTTTACTATGCTCCACATATCTTCTTCTGTTGTGAGTTGCTCCCCTTCTCAGTATATCATCTCTGTTTTCAGTTGCCCTTCTCAGCATATCATCTCTTTATATTACTCCCTGTCACTTACCCCCACCCTCCCTCACAACAGAACCAATGGAAAAACGCAGAAACTATTTATTTTTATAATTTGTAAAAACAAACAAAACAAAAATAATACATCACCGTCTTGTCTGTATATTGCAATTGTATACAATTGGCACTCATCAATCTAGACCTACAGTACATGTCATGGACAAAAACAGTATTTGTGACTTATTTCATAACAGAGAGAAAACATAACCTGGCAAACCAGGGCTAATTTTGTTGTTTGTTGGTTTGTCTGTTTCTCTCGTCTCTCCCCAGCTCTCCCCTTATCTATATCTGCCAATCTCTTTCTCTTATGTAAGGCGGCAGTTCAGTTCCATCATCAAACACTGTCCAGACACTCTCAGCATGCATCAGCTCCCTAATGTATTGTGTGCGTGTGTGTGTGTGCGTGTTTGTGTGTGTGTGCGTGTGCGTGTGTGTGAGTGTGTGGCCACAGGTAGATGTGATGGAATGTAAATGTGCTGAGCTGTCCCTTCA